>JAJMFM010000050.1:79640-95604 GCA_030574875.1 Taiozyma peoriensis
AAAAAAAAAAAAAAAAAAAAAAATTTCAGCCAATTGTCACTAAAAGAAAACAATTCAAAGAAACTTTGGGTTAGAAAGACCTTTGTGATAGATATAAAAAGGAAGGAATCGAGAGTTTGAGCAAAGGAGATAAACATTACCAAGATGCTTAGAGTGAACCAGCAGATTAGCAAGGCTGCTGTCTTGACTCAAAGAACGCTTTTAAGTGCTCAAATAAGATCAAAGTCTTATGTAATCACCAAAGATGAAGTTAAAGATATCAATAAACTAAGTCAACAATCACCATCAGATATAGCACAACAGTCCACTCTTAGAATACAGCTACCTAAGAACGATGCCCCAGTCATACCAAAGAAGAAGAGACCTTTACTTTCAGACTCCAAATTCGAGCAAGAAGGTTATCAACTATCTTCATATGCTCAAAGTATAGGTGAAATAGCCATTAGCTTGATGAGATTAGATATGGATAGAATTAGAGCTGGTCCAATAGCTGGTTCTCATTACTATGGGGAAGCTAAATTACAAGCTTTACAATTTGAAAACGAAGAGCTAAGCGATAGTGCTAAATTTTTCTATGAAGATTTGAAATTACCAAGAACATTTACCCAATGGTTTCAAATTACAGCATTGCATACTTGGATATTATCCGTTAGAATGAGAGCATTACCTTTTAAATATGGTCGTAATTATCAACAAAAGTTAGTTGATAGATTTTTCAGAGATATGGAGTTGAAATTACACGATGAGATGAATGTTAACTCTAGTAGAATTTCTGATCAATATTTAAAGGACTATGATTCACAGTTAAGAGGGTTGGTATGTTCTTATGATGAAGGGTTTGCCACTGATGATGCTACTCTAGCCACAGCACTATGGAGAAATCTGTTCAACGCTAGAGAAAAAGTTGATTATATTCATCTAGAAGCCACGGTTAAATATGTTAGAAGTCAACTTTATATCTTATCAAAGATGTCAGATAGAGATTTTGCATTTGGTAAATTCAAATTTGTACCACCAAATGAAATTGTAAATAGATTGACCAAGGAACAAGAAGCGGAAATATTACAAAGAGCTAAAGAAGAATATGAACCTATTGAAGGAAAGAAAATCTTACCAAGTTCTAGAAGTAAGTTGTCCTACACCAATTAAAACATTACAGTGTACGAATAATGAGTTCTTGCTGATGAAATTTTAATGAAAAAGTTTTTAATGAGGAAAAGTTTGATTTGATTTGTAACTCAGGGCATGTATATATAAAGAATTTATAATTTATGATGATAGTTTCAATCAATGTACTCCTCCACTTCAACTTGCCAAGTTTCTGGTTTGTTCTCAGTACTAGCTTGATGTAATTCATCTAAAAAGTATGTCAAGAAAGAACCTGGTCCATTAGATTCAGCCTTGGATCCTGCTTTCCCACCAGCATGTTTATACAAGGATACAGCGGTAATTACAGCTGAAAAAGGTTTGTCCTTGTTTGCAGCAAGATAAGAAGTTAAAACACTCCCTAATGAACAACCCGATCCTGTAACTTTCCCCATCAAAGGATGACCACCTTTGATAGTGACAACTCTTTGTTTGAATGTTGGGTCAAGTTGATATTTACCAGTCAATTGACCTTCCACTATAACATCAACTTTACCAGTAACAACAACAATAGATCTTGTATTCAAGGCCAATTTTTTGGCAACTTGAACAACATCTTTAAGATCATTTGAACCTAAGCTATCAACACCTTTCATTTCCACGTTGACTCCAGCTGTGGTGAAGATCTCACCTTCGTTACCCTTGATCACGGTATAATACCCTGCATTCAATATATCTTGTGTCAATGCTCTTCTATTTTCAGAAGCTCCAGCACCAACTGGATCAAATACAACAGGTCCACCTGTTAGATTATACTCTGTTGTAGCTTGTGAGTATACTTCAAGAGGATGAGTGGTACCTGAATTTATCAACAGACCAGCATTAGGAAATTTAGCTAAATCTTTAAAATCAGCAATGGATTCAGCCATTATTGGTGAAGCTCCAATGGATAAAGTTATATTTGCACTAAAATTCTTAACAACTCCATTGGTAATTTGATGCGTCATTGGTTGAATGGATGTGACATTTGACACAATTGAAGCATTTGGGTTTAAATCATTCACATTTGATGATAGGAATGGGGTTGAATCTGCCTTGATTAGTTGTTTTAATCTTTTAGTTGATTCACCTGGGGTTTTAGATGCAATTATATCAGAAACAACAGCAACACCATCAATTGACTTACCAACGATAGAACTTGTATACAACACTCTTTGAACATTCTTTGCATTGACACCTCCAATGACAACAGTCTTAATATCCTCACCACCTTTATCTCTTAGAAATTCAAGTATTTCTCTAGTACCTTTTGTACCAATTGGTTGTTTCTTTAATTTTTTAGTATTGGTTGCAAATATAGCACCAAGACCCACGTAATTCACCACTTTAGAGTTTATAGCACCACGAGCTTCATCCAAATTACTAACACTAAGTCCAATGATCTTATCTGGTCCAATTAACTTTCTAACAGTTTCAACTGGCATATCATCTTGACCAACATGAATTCCTTCTGCATCAATGGCCAAGGCAACATCTACTCTATCGTTGATGATCAATGGAATTCCAGCTTTTTTGGTAAGCTTGTGCACTTGCTTGGCCCTTTCAATAAACTCTCTTGTATCCAATTCCTTTTCTCTAACTTGAACAATAGTAGCACCATTTTTAATCGATTCCTCCACTTGTTGAATGAAAGTATGACCTTCTGGAATCAAAGTTGAATCTGTAACAAGATAAACGGAGTAATCCACCTCTTTGGACATTTCTAATTATCTATTGATATAGATCACTAATTCGTTAACATAGCTCACAATTGAATTGATAGTTAAAGACCATTTGGTCCTGTCTTTTTATATCGATTTTTAGGAGCCCATTTACGTTATGCCCCAGTGGATCCCTGATGATTTTCCTAATAAAGTCCGCGCAGGCTCAAGCCTAGGATTTCAAAGCGCATAAAATTTTCAAGCTTTTTTAATTGTTTGTAACCAACTAATAAGAAGAAAGAGGAAGAAGATAGAGACTAGAGACTATAAAATGAGATTGAGTCCTAATGTTGTGCTGGATACATCAGCAGCATCATATTTGAACTGTGAAAAGGAACGGACTTTGAGTCTAAGAGGATTACAGATACCTATTGTTGAAAATTTGAGTGTTTTGAAAGACTCTTTTCAAGTTGTTGATCTAACTGATAATGATTTGAAAATATTAGGAAATTTCCCATTGTTATTAAAGGTATCTACGGTATTAGCTGGTAAGAATAGAATAGTAAAGATAGACAATGATTTTGCCGGTTTCCTTCCAAATTTACACACTTTATCATTGATATCGAATGAAATTGTTGATTTCAACACTTTATTATCGTTAAAGCCATTGATTAAACTGCGAAATCTATATTTAAAGGACAACAAGATCACACAGACTGAAAACTATAGATTGTTGGTGATATGGCTAATACCTCAGCTACAAATACTAGATTTTGAAAAAATCAAGGATAAAGAGAGATCAAGGGCAAAGGAACTCTTTGGTGAGAATATCGAATCCGCAACTCCTTTGGCAAATTCTTTACTTTCCATTCAAACTTCATCAGATGCTTTGGATAAAGATACAAGACAAGTTCAAAATGTGTTGAAAAAACTTACGGATGAGGATAGAGATGCTTTGAAACTAGCATTGAGAAATGCAACTTCAATAGTGGAGATTGATAGAATAGAGAATGCTCTAAAAAATGGATATATTTGATATATATATATATATATATATACACCTTTATTGACAAATGCATTCATGTAGTGTCTTTTTCATCCAAGGATATTACCAATGGACATTTTTTGTTTGTTGTAAGTTGGTGATACTGGTCTTTTAAAATTCTTCTCCTGATAAGATGTTTCAATGGTTGGTAGGGCAATATTCTGTACAGAACTATTTCCACCACCGTTATTTGCTCTAGGCAATTCCATTGAACCTTCAGATGTAAACCTTGTTGGCGCCAGCACTGGTGGAGGCATATATGTTGATTTGGATTCATTAAGAAGTTGTGACTGAGTTGCGGGTATTAGTGGTAAACTATTGAAATACTCGGCTGATTGTTCATTACTTGTTGTATTCATCAAAGTTTTCATATCTGTAGTTTCTGAAAGTCTACTTAAATCTTTTGACACTGTTGGTGCTGTCTTATATTTTTGTATCAATGCATTCATAACCTCTGGTGTTAAACTCGTCACATTGCTTTTAATTGGAGTTTCCAGTTCTGTATTTTTAAAATCTGGGAATGATGTTATTTTATGCTCCTCAATCACTTGAAGCGTGTAGTTCTTATCAAGTTCCTCACTGGCTCTCACCAACCTCTTTTGATCCTTTTTGATACCATAGCGTTCGGCATTCAATGGACCGTTTATAGCATCAACCACTTTGGAATAGAATGATTTTTCTTCACTCTCTTGCATTTTATCATCATCCTGACTGGATTTCTCAAGTTGACATGAGTAACAGATCAATTTGTTATCACCTATATCTTGCCATTTCAATGAAAGTCTACTTTTGCAATTGAAGCATTCCTTACGCTTTGAAGAATTACCATCAAATATCTTCTCTCCCCTTTGAACATTGGCTCTTTTCAAAATGTTCACAGAGTCTTGAAATTCTTCAAATCTCAACTGTGTACCAGTGACTCCATTATATCCAGTGTTCTTCTTATAATCTTCCAAAAAAATCTGTAACAAAGTATAGTTCCCAGCTTGTTTATAACGTTTGGCCTCACTATACAATGGATAAACTTTTTGTCCTTCACCATGTAAAGCACATAGTACCATGGGGGAAATCTTACCGTTCAAATTTCCAATTTTCACTGATTTACTATCTGGCTTATCCGTTGGGGAAAAGCTAAATCCAACGATAAATGACTTTGGATCGTTCAGTATAGACTGATATTCAACTTTTTGGAAACACTGGTGACACTTTAATGGACCTAATCCAGATCTAGATCCCTTCTTTAGTTGAGATGCAATGTGAACAGAAAGATTTAAAACAGGTTGTAAGGCAACAATATCTCCAAACTTTACCCCTTCAGCAAATAAGGCACACAAAACATGAACCCATCTACCATCATTCGTTCTCTTCAAACCAGCCTTTAATGGATCTTTAACATCATGATCGTGATTACACAAAGCACATGAATAGTCATCTGACGCTAATAAGTTAAGAGAGTTGGAACAAGGATCACAATACCACTTATAAGATCCTAAACTTCCCTCAACTCTATCATGTTCAATTCCATAACATGCTGGATGTGATTTCATTCCACAACCAGTACATAACAAAGAATCATCTTTAGTAACATCTGCTAAACAAACAGTACAGTGTTTCCAATCTGGTGGAATATCTGTGCTTTTAGAAAACGTCGAAATGGGGGATGTTGAGGCATGATGGCTCACCAATGGGGATTTGGCAGACAACGTGTCTTTAAACTTCAGCCTTGAGTTGTATGCTGGTGATGTTGAGTGATAATATCTTTCAACTATGAGTTGATGTAAGTTCGTCGTTTGGTTTTCTGGTACTATGTTCGAAACCAAAACTTCTTGTTTAGGTGGTTTAACAACTTCAACTTTTGAGGCTTTGGCCTGTTTTTTCCCTTTGACGCCATTTTCAATAGGAACAACGTCAGCATCTGGGTTTGAAGAATCATCCACAATTATCGAAGAGTCAGCTTCAATGGCAGCTGCAGTCATAGAAGCAGTAACAGCAGGTGACACTTCTTTCTCTTTGACCTTCTTCGTCTTCTTTTCAACTTTCTCCTCCACAATAGGCGTTGTTTCCAAAGAAGATTGTTTTCTTTTTTTACCACCGTTGGTATTACTATTACTGTCAACAATAATACCTTCAGATCTTGCCTTAATAATAAGTTCAGCATCAACCAGTAATTCACTTTCAACTTTTCTCTTCCAACCATTACCACCCTTTTGTCCAGTTCTTCTTAAGATTTCATTTGGATCTTCCCATGCAACTGCATAACGTCTCCATAACCTGGCACATCTCAAACATAATGCGTATAAGACATCTGGTGTCTCTTCTAAATGCTGTTGGCCAGGTGCTCTAAACCACTGTTTTGACTCATGAGTATGACAGTGTTTACAAAATAAGTCTCTCTTGGATGATTTCTCCACGTCATAAGATGAATCATCAGCTTCATTGGCAATGTCATTCCCATTTTGAACATTTGTTGAATTTTCATCTTCGATTTCCTTCTTCATCGTTCTATGCTTTTTACGACCTTCAAAACCTCCCCAAATCTTTCTTCCCATTGAAGTTTTCTTCCAAAGGTAATAAAATCTTACAATCATACCAAATTTTTGAGACTTGACTTCTTTGAAGACTGGCCATAGTTCACTACCGAATTTCCTTACACCATCTTCAAATCTTTTAACCTCTGCAGGAGAAAACTCAGGTTCTCTCAATGTAGTCTTGGTTAGCTGATTGTTTAATGCCATTGCTTTTTCGAAATCATAGTTTGTAGAAAGCAGATTTTTCAGTATCGCATCTTGAAAATTCGGTGTTAAAGCGAGCAGTTTCAGTTTGGCAGCAATAGGATCACAATCTTTGACATATCCATCAACTTTGTCACTTATTACAGGATCTTCTGGTTGTTTCCATAATAGTTCAGCTGTATCATCGCCACCTCTCTCTATGTATCCCTTTGGTCTTTCTTGTAACCATGGTGGGAATTCTTCTGGATCCGTATCTTTGAACTCCTCAGGAAGCTCTAAAGGTTTCAATTCCTCTTCCTCAGCTTCACCTGAAACTTGATTTCTCTTCCTGTAATGAATCTTTTTAACTGGTTTTTTGACAGTGATTTTTTGGAAAGATTCATTCAGTTGAGAGTTGTCGTAATAAATGACTTTATGATCAAACCAATCCGAAAGGGCAGTCAGTTGATGCTTCGTACCCAATCTTGAGGCAGCTCTTGGATATGGACGATCTTCAACGTCTAAGGCGTCTTCTAACTTGGCATGCATTCCAAGGTATCTATAAGACCATTCTTCCATACTTCGTCTTTCTTCAAATGTAAGTTCCTGATCCTTTTGTAAAAACCTAATTGCTGATTCTTCATAAAGTGGTAATCTTACTGGTCCTATGTCATCTTCTTCTGATTCTTCCACTTTTTGTACATTTGAATTGGGTATCATCTTACGCTGTTCCAATTGCTTCATACAATTGACACAAGACCATGCAAACCCTCTAGCTGGTTTTCTAAGCATTGGAGGATCAAGACAAAGCATGTGGTAAAAATCATCACATTCACAGCAATTGACAGAATCAGAAGGGGTACTCCATTGGTTACACTTGACACAACTCTTTGGCGATTGAATCATATCTTTACTTTTCCCCTGTTCGACAAAGATGTATGGGAATCTCTTTTGAAGTGCTTCTTGATAATTTGGAGGTAAGGAGGTCAACATTGCCGTTGGCAAAACTTCATAAAATTTGATCATATAACGATCGAATAATTTATCGAACCAAAACTGGTTGGGTATCGATTTATAAGCTTCAAAATCTTCAATTTCGTCTTTATGTTGAACAAAGCATTTCCCTCTAAAAGCTAACAAGGGGCATGTATCAGAATGCATAGATGCGTAAACCAATCTAGAATCTGTTGAATGTTTAGATATGTCTCTTGATCTATACCACCAGTTGATCTTAAATTCAAAATGTTCAGCAGGCTCTACTAAAGTTTTGGAATTTCTAATGGATGGTTTGAACTCAGAACCATCCTCATGAATCTTGGAATCTTTTAGTACAAATCCCATTATACGTCCAATATAGTACGGTTCACCTGGAGGTTCACATATTAGATATATGTTATCATCTTTCCTTAGTTTGAAACCATCTTTCAAAACCAACTGCAATCTGTTTTCTATAACAGCATCTTGTAAATTTAGTAAATTTGAAAATTTAGCATCTTTAACAATTGGTTGATAATTCCAAGGTATTTCATTTTGTTCAACATCAGGAGATTCAGATCTACCTGATCCTGGTTGCTGAAGAACAGGAGTGCTTGATTTTCTCTTTTTCTTAACATTTGTCGTACCATTGCCTCCATTGGAGGAATTTGATGAATCTTTTGTAGATTTGCTATTCCTTGTGGGTAGATTATTCCCGTTTCCTATAGTTTTCTCTAAATAGTACTCATCTTTCTTTTCAGAGTAATCCACTTTAGCAGCTCTTCTCTTTGGTCTTGAAGGAGAGTTGAACTTTTCCAAGTCTTTCTCGCCACCTTCTTCGATGGGACCACCACTCACTGTTGTCATCTTTGGATTATAAATGCTCTTATAAACACCTTATTAAAAAGAAATATGAATGAAAAGAGGTTATTTGTTGAAAAGAGGAAAAAGAATGTAAAATTGAAGTATATTGGTAGTATGTTTCTTGACAAACCTTTAGTTCCTTTCATCAAAGTTTTCACACCTTTCCAAAAACTTCTTTTTATTTCTTTTCTAATTACCATAAACTTTTAGTGGTTTTTCATAAAATGGGAAATTTTCATTTTCATGATGGATTTTGTCTTCCTTTATTAGCCTTTTTTTTTTATAAGTACATTTTTCCCTCTAAAAAGAATGAGACCATTATGTGCAAAAACTTACACTTATCTCTACAAAATCTATCAAACAACACTACAAAACAATTTTGGCTAAAGGATGCAAATTTAAGAATAATACAAATTAGTAGCATTTTTTAACCCAAAGACCTTAGTAATCAGCGTTATTACTAGTTCTAACTCTCTTTGTAGGGTTCCCTTGATCATCAAATCTAGACTCAATACCACGATCTCTAAATATGGGTTTGACATCTGTACCACCTGTGGCTGCTACATCTCCGTTATGACCATTATCATGATGCCTTATCTGACTATTAGTGGTGCCACTAGATCTAGCATTACGGTTTTGATAACCAACAAAATTCCCCGTACGATGATAATCTTGATTTGATGGATAGTATCTCCCTTGAGATTCGTTATCTTTACCACTGTTGGGATTAAACCCGTTTATATTGTTGTAATCATCACCGGGTCCTTGATCGGATCTTGGGTTGATGGATTGACGTTGATCAAAGGACGATTGATTGTACTGTTGATATTGTCCCTGATGTGACTGATGATGATGATGATGATGCTGGTCTGCAACGTTTCTAGATCTATGATGTTGTTGATGTCTTGGGTTGCTACTATGCTCATTGTTGAAACTTCTTTTGTTTCCTATGCTGTCATAATCATTATTGTTGTTACCATTGGCACGGCTATAACCTGAGTACTGCTGTGAGTTTGGGTAATCGTTTCTTAGAGGTCCTCTGTGTCTATTATATGGCTCGTGTTGGTTTTGATTACGAGCGTATTGTCCGTGTATTTGATGAGATGGTTGTGAGATGATTGGTGGTGCGTTACTGTTGACTTGTATTGAAGGGATTGTTGGATCAGGTGGTTTGGAATATGCAATGGTTGTTGTGTTGATATTTGCCGAATAAGGATTTGCAAACTGTGGTTGTTGTGATAATTGTTGCTTTTGCTGTGGTGGTATTTGAGGAAGTGAGTTTATTATCGGTTGTGGATGTAAATGTGGTAGTGATTGTTGAATTGGAAGTTGTTGTAAAAGCTGTGAACGAGGTTGAGGTTGAGGACGTGTCGATTTTTGTTTAGCTCTTTGTTCTTGCTTTTGCCTCAAGGCATCAGATTCATGACATTCAGGGAAATTAGTATTTACTCGTTCACTTGGTTTGGGATCATTTGTAAACCAAGGATGTTGTAAAGCTTTTAATGTGGTTATTCTTTTAAATGGATCTAATAATAACAGTTGTTGTAATAGGTTAATTGCATCAGGTGACATATTTTTGGAACTAAATCTTTGAAATAAATCACCAAGGTTGTTATGAGGTAAATGGGCATTATATTTTAAAATCCAATCGTTTAACTTTCTTGTATCAGGATCTGGTGCTCCACATAGTTTAAAAATAACATAACCTTGATCTAATTCAGATTCACCTCTTAAAATTGGTTCTTTTTCATATAATTCTCCTAAAACACAACCAATTCCCCATAAATCCACTGCAGTTGTATAAAATCTATCACCAAACAACACTTCAGGAGCTCTATACCACCTTGTCATAACAACTTCTGTTAAAGGATTACCACCACCACCTGGATGTTCAAAAGTTGGTGTTGAACCATAGTATTCTCTTGCTAATCCAAAATCACCAATTTTCAAAACACCATTTATGTTAATTAAAATATTTGATGCCTTTATATCTCTATGCAAATATTTACTTTGATGAATGAAATCAATTCCATGGAATAACTGTTTCATAATTGATTTTCTATCAGATTCAGTTAATTCAATTTCTTTATTTTGTAATATACCTGTTAAATCATATGACATATAGGGGAAAACCATAAATATTGAATTTGTATTCAACTTATAAGTAGTTGGATTTGGAACATAATTTTTAAGATCATTTGTAAGTTTATCCTCTATTACATCAACTAATTCAACTATATTATCATTTCTTAAATTTTTCAATATAGTTATTTCTCTAAATGCTGTAACTGGGAAAGAACGATCTTGATTTCTTTGTAAAATTTGCTTTATTGCAACCAAATATTTTTTCTTCTTATGATGACCTTTATAAACTATACCAAATGTCCCTTGACCTAATTTTTTATCTATTGAATAAGATTCAAGTCGACTAATTCCATAAAATTTATGTAAAGGTTTATTACCACCTCCACGACCACGACCCAATAGGGCACTTGTAGTTCCATTCCTCGAAGACATAGCTGAGCTGGACTAAAATGCAAAAAAAGACCCTACTTTGAATGATGATGATTTGGTTTGAATAAATCTAACAAATGATGATCAGCGCCTGGTCCTTTTCTTCTTCTCAAAGGCATTAACTATGTAATCATTAATTTAATAGACTTGTGCTTTTTGTCTTTTTTTCTTTCCACTTTGTTTTCGGATTACATAAGTGATTATGTAATTATTTTTCTTTCAGATTTTTTGAAACGGGTGATTTAGTTTTTTTGCAAATTATCCTTTTGATTGCCAAATACGGGAATTAATGTTTTTCATAATAAGTGTTAATAATGAATAAACTCTTTGTTACAAATTCATTTAATTGTCTAAATCTAACAAGTGAGATTGTATTTTGTAGTGGAATCTTTTGAAGGGGAGATGCAATTGTTATAATCAGAAAGTAGAGGCTTACTTTAAACTTTTCATAATTAATAAATCAACTATGTTAGTTGAAAATAACATAATTGTCCTTGGACATTTGAAGTAAATAACGGAATAAATATCCTAAACTAACTTTGGACAATAAAATTTAGTTTCAAAATGGTAAAACATATTTAATTTATTAACATTAAAGTTTTTTATCATTTCGCAAGTTATGTATGTTTATCATCATTATTACTGCATTTGGCATTTTTCGAGACTTGATTATATATACTTCAGATGTTATAGTCAAGTATAATTATCAACTCTTTTGATTATCAGATTCTGAAAGGTTTCAGTACAATGGCCACTTCTCTCTGATATCTTTGGAGAATGATTCGTTTTCAGAGTAGGATCTCCAATCTGAAACACTTTAATGTTAGCCTAATAATAAAAATGTCAAAAGTCAGTTCAAACAAATCAATTTCAAATTGAATTGATATTGTTTCTTCTACCGATGATTTTGATATCCTTTTGTGAATTTACACCATCAGTCGCTAAAGACCTTGTAGGGAGTTTCCCACTGGAGGACTCTTGTGAGTTTTAAGATTAAGAATCAAATAGACCAAATAAAACATATACATGGCTTTTAATTGAAAAAAATCAACTCAAAGAAACGTTTTATGATCTTTATTTTAAGGCATCTTTTCCAGATAGTAGACCAAATATAAACTGACGACTCGCTAATTTTAATTAAATAACCAACTTTCACAAGAGAATTTAAAATTCTCAAAAAGTTAGTTATCCCTTTTGATAATCCACATTTTGATGATATCAGCCATAAGTAATCTATCATTCACAGTATCATCCAGTGTAAATTTTTTTGATTTACAAGTGTAAAAGTTAAAATGATATTACAGATATAGATGACATCTATCCAAAACTCGTGGTTCAACTGATTAATAATTTCAAGAATCAACAGAGTTCAATCAGTTTATGTAACCAATCTTTAGAGAAATACATCTAGTATTAAACTCTAACCTTGAGTGATTGTTCCACTGAAAATTATAAAGGCAAGATTTGAATTTCAAATGAGGATGTTAGATGGAAGTTGGGCCAAAGTCAAGGCTTTGAAACAAAAGAGATTACTGGAAAGGGTTAAGAAAGAGTACAATGACTAAATTCTTGATTGTATATATCTCATCATATAGGGCAGGGTGACCCAGATGTATAGTGGGAGTGTCCAAATTGGGGGCATACTCATTTGATACATTTCCTTTCCAATATCTTTAAAACAAAACAAACTATAAATTAACTTTGATTCTTTTTCAATTTGTACCCTCTCAACCATCTTTTGACACTTCTTTTGAACTTTGGTAAAAGTGTTGATAATTGAAGCTTTATTTTTGTGATTTTTTTTTTTTGATTTTTCACTTTCGAGAAATTCAAAAAAAAAAAAAGGTACAAATGAAAAATAAACAAAAGGAGAAGGTATTGTATTGTATGTTAATGTCTTAAAGGAGAGGGTAAGAAGGTTCTATAAAACACATCACTCAAATGCTGGAAGAAAGAGATGTGCCTACGATTCCTGGTGAATTGATGCCTGATGATATTGCACATGCTTTACAAACGGAGATAGCCAGATTAGTTGATAAAAGAGGTGGACCTTCATTTGTTGGTTCTCAACCGGTTAGTTTCCAAGAGAAACATTTAAATTATAACTTGTTAAAAAGAGATTATTTCGTATGTGAAAAATCTGATGGTTTACGATGTTTAATGTTTTGTCTTTTAGATCCAAATGGTGATGAAGCTGTTTTTTTAGTAACAAGAGAGAATCAATTTTTCAGAATACCACATTTCCATTTCCCAATACCTGGTGATGAAGATTTATGTCAAAATCGTACTTTAATCGATGGTGAAATTGTCATATCTAAAAGACCTGATGGATTAAAAGAGTTAAGATATCTAATGTTTGATTGTTTAGCCATTAATGGTAAAAATATAGTTTCAAGAACTTTAGACAAAAGATTAGGTTATCTTGAAACTCAATTCTTTAAACCATATTATAATTTAAGACTTCATCATCAAAAGGAAACTGAAATTTTCCCATTTAAACTATCGATGAAAAACATGCAACCAGCTTATAAATTATCAAGAGTTTTCGAAAGTATAAAAGATTTAGGTCATATTTCTGATGGATTAATCTTTACATGTTGTGAAACTCCTTATATATTTGGTACAGATGAAACTTTATTAAAATGGAAACCAAGTGAAGAAAATACAATTGATTTTAAATTACATTTAAACATTCCTGAATTTATTGATGAAGATATAGATGAAAGAGATCCTGATAGATCATATTTAAATTATGATGTTAAACCAGGTTTAGAACTTTGGATATGGAATGGTCAAGATGAATATTCTTATTTTAATGAATTAACTTTATCAAATGAAGATTGGGAAAATTTAAAACAGTTGAATGAACCTTTAGAAGAAAGAATAATTGAATGTAATCAAAATTTATCCAAACAATGGAATATGTTAAGATTTAGAGATGATAAATTAAATGGGAATCATTCATCTGTTGTTACAAAAGTTTTACAAAGTATAAAAGATTCAGTGACAAAGGAGACTTTAATAAAACTTTCATCAGATATTGAAAAAAATCAAAAACAACGTCAATTAGATAGACGTGGTTATCATCAACCTTCTCCTGTACAGCGTCATAAGGACACACCTCCTCAACAACTGACGAGGAAAAGGCCACAAGAGGATACAGAAGAAGTTATCCCAACATATGATGATGATGATCAGGATTCATCAACTTCAGCAAATGAGAATAACAGCGAAAGCGATTATGATGATGATACACCAAGGACAAAGAAACTCAGAACTGAGTGATTATCCATATATATATATATATATCTAATGAATACTGTGCTATATTAACTTTGTATGTACATGAAAAAGATGCTATTAATAGTACAATGCAACACTCTTGATCAACTCTAATGGATTACCATTCCCACTAAGAATGTATTTTTGATTAATCAAACTTTCCAAAGAGTTATTCTCCAATTCATCAACCCTTACAAAATCAGCTTCTATGAATTTTTCAACTAATTTCCCAACATTCTCCTTTTGTAATTTTTCCACTTGGAATGGTTCAACTCCAACTATTCTTTTACTCAATTGATCATTGTATTCATAGTTCTTAGCATATGGAGATGGTGTTATTAATCCTAATCCAGCTTTCAATGTAACAGTGTCTCTATCATCCGATGACGTTGAAAGGATTACACCACCTTTAGGAAATTTCAAATCACCACTGGTTAATTGAAAGATTAACTTACCTAGTTGTAAATCTTCGACATAGATGGCTTTATTTGCAGGAGATCTATAAGCTGTTTGTGGAGATGCAACTATGGATGAAAAATTATCCACGGTTAGATAAACAGGGAATTGAGATTGTAAAGAAAGTTCAGATATTAACAATTGTAAAACTTGACCACGTTGTCTTGAAGAAAATTTTGTCTTTAAAACTTGAGATAATGTTTGTTCTTTAGAGAACTTCAAAGGAGGACGACCTTTAATTGCAGTGTCTATTAAATATTCCCTTGATAATTTCAACTTTTGAAATTGTTCATCATTGACATTTTTAATTTTGGATAAAAATTTTTTCAAATACATTGGTTGAACATAAGTTTTCAAAGTTGGATCAAACCAATAGTCATTACTACCATTGACTAGTTGTAAACCATGTGGAATGTTGATCAATATAGCATCTTTGTTAGTTAATAGGGCATGTGATTGTGTCAAGAGTGTACTCTTACCGATTCCAGCTTCACCAATGATACATATTCTATTTAAATCTGACGAGGTTTTAACAGATTTATTGATAAAAGTTTCTAATTTTTTAGTCTCTTGTCTAATCAACGTTAATGGTGTTTGGAAAAGTTCATGAAATTGATCCTTTTTAAAAGATCCAAGTTGATATAATTTTTTCAATTGAACATCACTATATTTAACAATCTTATTTAATTCTAATTCACAACCTTCTCCACCAAGACTGTTTATTTCAGTTACAAGAACTGGTGCCCTTGTGGAAAACTTCCCAGTGTGAACGTAATCTTGAAATAACCTATGACTCCCAGAACTTTTTTTGGTTTTTTTACCTCCTGATTGTTTATAACCTTTAGCAAGAGCTTTAGCAGGACGAGCAGCTGCTGCTAGTTGAATCGTTGTGGTATGCAATGGTCTGTTGATGATGATAGAAGATCTGTTCACACAATGGCGAAGCAGACTATTAGAAGTGGCTCTGAGCATACTGCAAAGTCAGAGAGGTGATGAATGAATGTTAAAGAGTGTCTCTATTCTTAAACCCATTCTTCTCATTTAATTTTGACAATTTTTTTGTTGATTTTTTTTTCCCGCTTAAGTCCTCGAGAGAGAAAAAAATAAGTCCCATTAAAAAAAAAAAAAAAGGTCTGATGAAATAAAAATTTCAAGTCCAAGTCCTCAATGATTATATAAGCAATTTTTTTGAACCTAGGAAGACTTTTACTATTCAATTTTATTCTTACAACTTCAAAGAGGGTCAAAGAGACCTTTTGGTTATGTTAATATTGAATTAGAGGCCAGTATACCTTGTTGTTTATAGAATGCAAAAAAGATCATTTGAAATC
>JAJMFM010000051.1:0-82486 GCA_030574875.1 Taiozyma peoriensis
ACTAACAAATTTAGCTTGCCTTAAACTTGGGTGTCAAGGATAACGATGGTAATTGTAAAACAGCTGAAGAATATAAAACTGAATTAGCCTTGTTGAGTTCTTATACTTCTAAAATTAGAGTCTATGCTGCTTCTGATTGTAATACTTTACAAATATTAGGTCCTGTTGCTGAAGATGCTGGCTTCTCAGTCTTTTGGGGTGTTTGGCCAAATGATGATGCTCATTTCAACGATGAACAAGAAGCTTTGAAGGCCTATCTACCAAAGTTGAAAAAATCAACCGTTGCAGCTGTTACCGTTGGTTCTGAAGCTTTATACCGTGAAGATATTACTGCATCTGAATTAGCTGATAAAATTACCACAGTTAAGAAATTGTTATCTGGATTAGAAGATTCTGAAGGTAATTCATATTCTGATATTCAAGTTGGATTTGTTGATTCATGGAATATTATTGTTGATGGTGCTTCAAATGATGCCATTGATGCTTCTGATATTGTCTTTGCAAATGCCTTTTCATATTGGCAAGGACAAGCTCAAAATAATGCATCATATTCTTTCTTTGATGACATTATGCAAGCTTTACAAGTTATTCAAACTAAAAAAGGTCAAACTGATATTACATTCTGGGTTGGTGAAACTGGTTGGCCAACACAAGGTACTCATTTCGATGATGCCCAACCTAGTGTTGATAATGCTGCTGCTTTCTGGCAAGATGCCGTATGTGCCATTAGAGGCTGGGGTATCAACGTGATTGCCTTTGAAGCCTTTGATGAAGCTTGGAAACCAGATACCTCTGGTACTTCTGATGTCGAAAAATACTGGGGTATTTGGGATGCTGATCACAAGTTGAAATATGATTTAGGTTGTGATTTCACATCATGAAATTGATTCTTTTGCATATGGAAAGAGGTTATTTCTTTCCCTTCTCATATCCTCAATTGTAATAAAACTTTACATTACAAATTCCTTTCTTTATCAAAAAACATATTATTGCTTCCTTATCATACCATCATGTGTTTATGACATAAAAATTAAATTTTAAATGCACATAACTATATTTATATAAACTTTCTATATATATCTAAACCTTCCCAATGTTATCTATTGCTGAGAATAAATCTTCATCATCTGATACATCTTTAACATTTACAACATCTTGCTCTTTTTTCACCACTTCAATCCAGTTCAAAACTTTATTGACAAAATCTTTACCATTTGGAACGAAATGACCACCTTGATGTTTCAACAGAGTCTTTTTCGTATCAGTTGCAACTTCGTATAATTTCAAACTTCTACTCTCTTCAACAACTGTATCTAGTTCACCTAAAACGTGTAAAGATGGGACATCTAAAAACTTTCCACCAGTTTGCTCATCAACGTAATCACCATCATATCTACCATCTTTCAACTTGAACCCACTGAAAAAAACTGCAAATTTTAAAGATGGTATTAGTTTCTTATACTGTGCACTTATATATCCACCTAACCCAGCACCTTGACTAAAACCGATAATACCTTCAACTTCACCTTCTGGATGCTTTGCCACTTCGTCGGTAATAACCTTAACAGCTTGAGATATATCAAACTCGTCCAAGCCATAGTTCCACCATCCATAGAGATCGACCGAATCAGATGGGTTTGAATCGAATTGTAGTGTATCTTTGTTTAATAAAAGTGGTCCTTGTAGATATATGGTTTCATAGCCTTGCTTTTGAAGGGCTTTACGAAGACCTCCGGTTTTACCAGAGAATATCTGAGCGGACTGGGCAAACCCATGCAGGAATAGAATTTTCTTAGACATGTTGAGGCGATGTCTAACGTCTGAGTGATAACAAGTTGCAAAAACTTGTCAACTGTGTAAAAGCGATGAGCTTTGAATTTTTCATCACAATTTTTTTTTTTTTTCCGCTTCGGATAAAAAAGATAAGATAAAAAGTTCAAATTTACAATCCAATTAGAAAAGGAAAGAAAGGTTTTAAAATCTATACAATTTCTGCTGCTTCTGCTGCTTTTTCTCTATTCAAGCGCCTTTCTTTCTTTAAGTTTGCCAACTTCTCTTCAAACTCCCCTTTGCTCAAATCTTTTGTCCATCTCAAACCATGAGCAGGATGACTTTTATCAAGGAAATCATCACCACCCACCTGTTCTCTAAAAGTTTTATTATGAGCACCATTATTACTCAATGGATATTCAGTTCTAAATAACCCTCTTTTTTGTAATTCTGGAATCAATAGATCAACGATATCTATCAACCCACCGGGGAAAATAGGATATCCGAAATTGAACCCATCAATATCATATTTCTCCACTAGAGATTCTATCTCATTGGCAACGGTTATAGGAGATCCAACTATATAAGGACCATTATTACCCTTTGAGTTGTTCTCGATGATCTTCCTTCTTGTTAGTTTCGAACCTGCGTTGTTTTTGATTGAATCAGCAATTGTTCTTAATCCATTTCCTTGTTTAAATTGAATTTCTTCATCCAATTCATATTTTGACAGATCAATTTCAGCAAATCCACCAAATGACACTTGACAACCTTCTGGGTCAATATAAGACTTATAATCTTCATACTTCTCCTGAGCTAGTTGATCGGTTTCTGCAATGATTGGAGAAGCTTGAACGACAAATTTTATCCTTTTTGGATCTCTTTTGAATACGGTCTGTGCTATTGTTTTAATCTTGGCTATAGCCGGGTTCAATTTTGATAGATCTCTACCGTCTAAGAAGATCAATTCAGCATTTTCAGCTGCAAATAAAATCCCCTTTTTAGAAGTCCCAGCTTGAATGATTAATGGGAATCTTTGTGGTGATGGTTCTGTTATATGAGGTCCTTCTATTTGGAAATATTTCCCATCAAATTTAACATCTCTTATTAGATCTGGATCAATGAAAATCCCTGAATTTTTATCGTATTTCAAAGCATCATCTCTCCACGTTGATAAAAGCAACTCATAAACAACGTCTAAATATTCCTCTGCTTTCACATATCTTTCATCATGATCAGGTAATTCTGACTGTCCTAATAGTTGCTTTGCAGTACTCTTGACATAAGAACTTACAATGTTCCAACCTATCCTACCATTGGTCAAATGATCCAAAGATGATAACCTTCTTGCAAAATGATAAGGATGCTCACTAACAGTGCTAAAAGTTATACCAAAGTTGACATTTTGAGTAACGGATGCCATAGCAGATATTGGTATACTTGGATCAACTCTTGGACTAAATTGTCCAATTTTAGCAGCAGGTTTATATGAGTTTTGATAAGTGTCAAAAAATGCATAATGATCAGCCATAAATATGGTATGAATCAACCCACGTTCAGCAATTTTAGCAAATTCAACCCAAAAGTCAATTGTTGAATAGTTTCTAGAATTATCATTTGGATGTCTCCATATTGAAGGAAATTCTGGTACATTTGTACAATTTGTGAAAAAATTAATAACAAGTTGTTTTTGAGGTTTGTCAAATGTCATATTTATCACCAATTTATCACCTATTTATCACCTATTTATCACCTATATCAACAGTGTCACACAAAGTCATACTGAAAACAATTATCAAAGATTAAATTCATCTTTACGAATATTAAAACAAGTAATATGACCTAAAAACTGTGGATTCAAACTTGATTATGATGAGGTATCTAACTTCTTTATTGGATTTATAAATTCTACTACTTTGAGTTTATTTCCGAATTTGGATTAATAGCCAGAGAAAGATACTAATTTTTTGCCGTTAACGGGCCTATTTCAGGAGAAACCCTCAGAGTCATTAAAGAGCCATTATATATGAATATATGAATATATATATATATATATATATAGATATATGATATAATGAATCTATCCATTTCTTTTGTAGACTGATTATGCTATACTTGGTTAAATAAGATGGCCACTTACTCAGAAAAAGATTTCAATTCCAATAACTACCAATTAAACAGGCCTGGATATCCTGATTCACTATATGAAGCATTATTTAAATATCACCAAGGTGGTAGAGATTTAGCATTGGATATCGGTAGTGGTCCTGGCACTGCATCTTTCCCACTTTTAAACCATGGTGTGGGGAAAGTCATTGCAACTGATCCCTCTGCTGTTATGATTCAACCTGGGATTGAAGCGATTAGTGGTGATTTAAAAGATAGGATTGATTTTAAAGTATCATTTGCAGAAGATTTGAGCAATGTGATTAGTGAGAATGATTCGATTGATTTGATCATAAGTGCTGAAGCTTTGCATTGGATCAAGCATGAAGATTTTTTCAAAGAGGCTAATAGAGTACTAAGATCTAATGGAACTTTAGCCTATTGGGGATACATTGAACCAAGATTTATTGATTTTCCTAAAGCTAATGAAATTTATGAAAAATATGTTTTTGAAGATTCAAGATATATGAAGACTTATTGGAAACCAGGTAAAGAGTATTTAAGAAATTTTTTCAACGATGTAAAAATTCCTAATTTGTTATTTAAAGATATTGAAAAGCATGATTACTATCCAGGTATTACCAAACATAAAACTTCTTATTATCTTGCTGATGAAACTTATACGCTATTAAAGTTTGCTGATTATTTGAGCAGTTGGAGTGCTGTTCACACTTGGCAAAAGGAATATGGTGATAGAAATGGTGAAGATATAATTGAACTATTTATTAAGGAGTTAAAAGATACATTTGGATGGGAAGATAATACTAATATTAGAGTCGAATGGGGAACAACTTATATATTTGCTAGAAAGAGATAATCAATTGAATTGTATTGTATTCTTTAATATATATTTTACTTTGTGGAACTAGTATAAAGTCTTCTCGGAGCTTATCGGTCTCATTTGTTAAGTATTTATCAGGTATTATTATGCTTTGATTTAAACCGGGGAAGGCTGTGATTATTTTTTGTGTCAAAAAATTTCAAAGTTCGATGTGTGTTTTTTTTTTTTAGATCTGAAAATCAAAAAATTGGAAAACAGTCATTTTTAGAAAACTCGGGATGAAAAACAAGGCTTTGAAAATCTTGTATATATAAATTGTATATTAAATACCCATCTTGTTACTTAGATCACAATCAACTTGATACCCAAAGTCAAACATATAACAGGATATGTATCCAGGTCAAAGGCACAGCACGTACGGCCATCAAGGTCAATATGGGGGTCCTCCTCCTCCAAATGGTTGGGGACCACCCCGTCCTCCTCCTCCTCCCGGGCCACCACCGCCTCAATATGGAGCACCATCGGGTCCTCCACCACCACCGCAAAGAAGATACCCTCAGCAACAAGTGCAACATGGTCAACGAGATTCAAGGTATCAAGCACCAACACATGGACCACCATCACAACCACAATCATTTGGACAAAATTCTGGTTTGAACTTTCAATATTCTCAATGTACAGGTAAACGTAAGGCATTAATCATTGGTGTGAATTATTTTGGTACGAAATCTCAACTAAGAGGATGTATTAACGATGCCAATGCAATGCATAGATTTTTAACAGGAGAATTTGGTTACAAATCTGAAGATATTGTCATGTTAACTGATGATCAAAGAGATATGCGTAAGATTCCAACAAGACAAAACATTATTAGAGCTATGCAATGGTTAGTTAGTGATGCAAGACCAAACGATTCTTTAGTCTTCCATTTTTCTGGTCATGGTGGATTGGAGAAGAATAGAACAGGTGATGAAGAAAGTGGGTATGATTCATGTATTTATCCAGTTGATTTTAAAATAGCTGGAAGTATAATTGATGATATAATTCATCAGATATTAGTTAGACCATTACCACAAGGTGCAAGATTAACTGCCTTTTTCGACAGTTGTCATAGTGGTTCTGCAATGGATTTACCATATGTCTATTCGACAAAGGGTATTATAAAAGAACCAAATTTATTAAAAGACGTTGGATCAAATGGATTAAATGCTGTAATGAGTTATGCTCAGGGGAACATTGGTGGGGTAATGTCATCTTTAAGTGGTGCCTTTAACAGAGTTACAAGGGGAGATTTTGATAGACAACAGGCAATTGCTAAAAATTCATCACCTGCAGATGTTATAATGTTATCAGGTTCAAAAGATACACAAACAAGTGCAGATACAACGCAATATGGTATGGCAACTGGTGCAATGTCATATGCTTTCATTAACGTTATGAGTCAACAACCTAATCAAAGTTATATATCATTGTTGAATAACATGAGAAATTCACTAAAGGGGAAATACTCTCAAAAACCACAGTTGAGTTCATCACATCCAATTGATACAAATTTGAAATTTATAATGTAAGAATTTGTTCCCCTAATTTTGTAGCTATTGCTAATTGACACTTATTTATCTTTATCTTTCGCATAATAAATCTCAATGTAAAAGATACACCGAGAGTCTTTGCAAGAAAAATCCAAGCCCACACGGTTATTAAACCTATCTCGGTTTAATATTATGAATCCCACTTTTATTTACTTTCCATTGTTAACCTGCTCATTCGTAACCGGATATTAGCCTATCCCCACAAAAATTTGACCCTTTGTTGTTCAAGGTGACCCATTTAGTCTCTGGTTATCACAACCATGAGGACTATCTAATTTCGTTATTTTTTTTTTTAATTACCCCAGTTTTATAAACTCGTGAAAAAGAATAGGCTAAACCGTAGATCATTTTTTATCGGTACCCTTTAAACTTAGTATAAAAGAGACAGAGTTGATCCTATTTTTCCAGTGGTTTATACCAATGATATATATTCACCCTTGTGTAAAGTATTAACCCTTCTGTAAAGTAACAATGAGTGGGTTTTTGAAAGTTAAAGGTACAAAGATTGTTGATTCCAATGACAGGCCAATTGTGTTAAAAGGTGCAGCCACTGGTGGTCATTTAAACATGGAAAATTTTATAACAGGTTATCCAGGTCATGAAACTGAACATAAAAGGGTATTAAATGCTAAAATTGGTGATGCAAAATTTAACTATTTTTTTGAAAAATTTTATGAATATTTTTGGACTGAAAATGATGCTATTTTTTATAAAGAGGAATTAAAACTAAACACTTTAAGAATTCCATTTAACTATAGACATTTTTTAAACGATGATGGTGATTTATTCGAGATTAATCCAAAGGGATTTGAAAGATTGGATTCTATAATCAACACATGTTCTAAACATGGGATTTATACAATATTAGATTTACACACCACTCCAGGTGGTCAAAGTCAAGGTTGGCATGCGGATAACGATACTCATAAGGCTTTATTTTGGGAGTATAAAGTTTTCCAAGATGCCATTGTGAAATTATGGGAGAAATTGGCTGAATATTATAAAGATAACACATGGATTGCAGGATATAATCCATTAAATGAACCTGCAGTTTCTAAAATTGATAAATTAATTTCATTTTATGATAGAATTGAAACCACTATAAGAAAAATTGATCAAAATCATATTTTATTCTTAGATGGTAATACATATGCAATGGATTTTTCAGAATTCCCAAATTCTGTTTATCCAAATACAGTTTATAGTATTCATGATTATTCAAAATTTGGTTTCCCAAGTAATTCTAAACTTTTCCAAGGTAATGAAGAGGAAAATTTAATCATATTTAAACAATACCAACGTAAGATTGAATACATGGTTAAGAATAAAGTTCCAGTTTGGAATGGTGAATTTGGTCCTGTATATGCAACTGAAACAAGAGGTGATGAAAACATTGAACAGATTAACTCAAGTCGTTATAAAGTGTTGAAAAGTCAATTGGAAGTTTATAAACACGGAGATCCTTCAGGTGATGGTGCACCTATAAGTTGGTCGATTTGGTTATATAAAGACATTGGATTACAAGGTTTAGTCTATGTTGATCCAAATTCTAAATTCTTTCAAGTTTTCGGTAAATGGATTTTGAAGAAGAAAGAACTTGGTTTAGATAAATGGGGTACTGACTTAAATCCTGAATATTCCAAATACTATGACCAGTTGGAGAACCATTTCTTGGATAACATTCCAGAAAAATTTCATAACGTTTTATATCCTAAATTGTATGGCTTGAGTGGTTATATAGGTAGAGTCGTTAGAGAGTTGTTGTTTTCTCAGTATGCTCAACACGAATACGCTGAACTGTTTAAAGATTTGAGCTTTGAAGATCTTGATGAATTAGCTGGTGCTTTTAAAATTGAAAACGTTAAAAAGAGAGAAGAGTTGAATGCAATTCTAAGAGAGTATTAGACATACGTACTGAGAATAATGATATATATATATATATAATAATGCACACATTCATGAGTTGAATTCACCTCTTTTCAGTAGTGAGTCTCATGGATAGACGGAGTTCAAAGTTCAGACCAGAGGTATTGGAGTATGGGAGAGAGTGTGTGTGTGTGTGCAAAGAAACTAGTTTTCCTCCTTTGGTTCTTCAGTGGTACCTTCGGCAGCTTGAGAAGTTTCAGCAGCTTCCTTTTTAGCCAACTCTTCAGCTTCTTTGGCATCTTGTTTAGCCCATTGAGCTTCTAGTTTAGCAATCTTGGCCTTGGCAGCTTCAACGTTTTTCTTTGTGGTTTCATCTTGAGATTCTTGGAAGTTAGTTAATTTTTCCTTTAATGAATCAATGGTCTTTGGAACATCGTTTTGCGAAGTTGGTAAAGAGATTTCTAAATCACCTAATTCAGTGATTACATCAGGTTCTAAAGTAAACTTCTTACCAATTGCAGTGGTGGCAGGTTGTTTCTTGTTCTTTTTAGATTTAGTTGAACCTGGTTGGAATTGGATATCATCCTTCTTGATCACCTCAAATTCTTCATCGAATGAAGCAATAACACGACTTTTGTTCCCAATTTTGTTTGTCAAGACTGAGTTGTTGTAGTCGTATAAGGACTTTGATGACGATGGTTTGACATAAGATGGATCGAAATAGTTTAATAGAGTATGGATGGTATCGATTTCATGCTCAAAGGCTGGTTTGGAAGCTTCTTGTAGTTCTTTGTTCAATTTAGTTGAACGTTCTAATTTTTCCTTATCAGCTCTTAATTTTTTCTCCTCTTGAGCAACTCTTTTCTTTTCATCTTGTAAAGCTTTCTTGAAAGATTTAAATTGTACATCAAAGTCAGCTTTGGTTTTCTTCAATTCAGAATAAAGAGCATCTTTCTCTTTGTTCAAGGCATTACGTTTATCGAACAATGACTGTCTCTTGTCGTTTGTTGATTTGTTTGACAATGATAGTTCATCCAACTGCTTTTGAACAGATTCATATTTTTCACTAATTTCTTTGGAGTTTAATCCAGAAAGTTCCTTTTTCAAATCAACAATCTTTGACTTATCAGAATCAATTGATTTTTGTTGATTTTCTAAACCTGCAAAATCTTTACGTAGTTTACGTAAAGATGAAATTTCTTTAACCAAACGACGTTCATCAACTAATGATAATGAACCTGATGAAATTTCATCTTCAGATTTGGAAATTTTTGAATCAATATCATCAACGGATTTGAAAGAATACTTGGATGTAATTGATGAAATTTCAGCAATCTTTCTTTTCAAAGATGAATCAACTTCTTTTAATTTAGAATTGATGATATTTCTCTTGTTTTTCAAATCAGCTTGAGTTTTTTTCAACTCACCTAATTCTGAAATTAAAGTCTTTCTTTCCTCTTGAACTTTTGGATCAGTGGTGGCTTTCTTCAACTGTGCATTGATTTCAACCAATTGAACATCTTTTTGTTTAATTTCAGAATTGATTCTGTTTATAACTTCATCACGTTTGGAAGTATCTGGAGATTTAATGAAACGTTTTTGAACAAAGAATTCATTACGAGATTCATAGTTTGGTGATGAATCACGATCACGAGGGTTGGTATTGGAAGAAGACATTGTCTAAACCTCTTGTTAGTTTATGTTCATATAATTTAATCAAAATTTAACCATTGATGATCTCCATCTGTGAGAGATCTCCATCTGTGAGACATGTTGATATATTTATATATATATATATATATATATAAATATATCAACACCGATTCAAGAAATTGACCAGAAGATGGATATATACTCACATAAAAAGCTGACTCTTGACAGAGATAAAACAATTTCTCTATCGTAGATCAACAAGATGAAATGTATTGCATTTTTTACCATCAAGTATGAAGTGTGTCCACATCTTATTTTTCGAAAATCAACGAATTTTTCATCATCTTTTTCGAGAATCGTCGACAAATTTTTAATCAAAATAATTTTAACCGAAATGGCGAAATTAACAAAATTTCGGAAAAACACTGGAAAAAGTGAAAAAAAAACACACACACACAATTTTCTGCCAGCAACTGGAAACATTTTACAATGCAAAATTTGGTGAACCAAAGCAACAGAATTTGAAAAGTTCATCTTTGTATTCTTTAAAGATCTGGGAACATTTTCATTGTTGTAATTGAAGAAAATTTTTCAAGGCGTAATAAAGCTGCAAATTGCAAATTGAGGTTTCTGCCAATATGATACGTGTCAATACTCTGGGACATTTTTATGGTTAATTTTGCTTGTTTTTACTAAAGTTATAGATAAAGAGATTTTAATAACACTCTTTTATACTGTACTGTATCTACTCTTTGTATAGTTATTCGTGGTCTCATTAAAACAACTAAAAAGTTGGTATGTTAACATCCAATATTTCTCTTTCATCATCATCAACAGGCTCACCATCTTCAAAGATACAACTGAAATCAACTAATAGTGGTATTAACACTTCACTCGAAATGTTAAGCGTTGGTGAAAATACAATACATAGATTTCTTAGATTCATCTTATTCGAATCTTTATTCTTCACGACATCGTTCAAAAATTTGAATAACACGTATAATACTGATTGGTTCTCTTGTGGTAATGACTTGATCAACTCTGAATATTCAATTGCCAATAGTCTCGGAGATGGAATTGTATCATGAGCATCTTTGAACTTGAAATTGATATCACGAGTGAGAATATTCGTTGGAAGTTCTCTAAACCATAGTTTTAACAGTCCTGCAATCGTATTAATATCTGGTTTGGATTCCAATTTATTAAAATCAATATCGTACAAGTTATCAAACTGTTCCTTTAGATGTTTGATCAATGCAGAAGATCCATTCAGTCTAAATAAACCTTCTTCGTATATTGCATCATTCTCCAATAGATATGAGATACATCTGAACAATATCGAAGGAACTATATGATTGAATAATGTGTTTGATGATAACTTCAAAACTTCTAATAGATCGTTAGCGAATATAGAATTCAAATTCGTAACTGTCATGTTTGAAGATAGATTCATATTCTGTAAATGCTTTTCAATGTTAGAAGCTGAAGTTGATGTTGACATTGATTCATATGGTAAACCTAATGTTGAAACTCTATTTGATTGTAATTTAGAAGGAGTGGATAACGAATTTGATTTTTCGTCATCTTCTAATTTATATTCATTGTTATCTTCGTTAGTTTGCTTCTTGCTAAATGGGAAAAAACTTCTCATCTTATGCTGTTTGGCTTGCTTGCGTTGTTCGTCATCTAATTCAACATTACTAAAATCTTCAGTGTTTCTTGATGATGACCGTATATGTCCTTTCGCATAGTTGATACCAGTTTGTAATTTGGATGGGGATAATGAGTTTGGTGATGCAATTGAAGCATTGTCATATGAATGAACACTTGGTGTTACCAATGTTTGCATGGAACTATCATTGGTATTGAAATCTTCAACAAATTGAACTAGTGTATTTATCCACAAGTCCCTTTCAATATCCGTTTCTGCACAGAATACATTCCTGTTAAATTGTTGTTGTGATTTCAAAGATTTTTTGGGCTCTAAAATTGCAAATGCATGCCTATATGCATTCTTATCATCTGACTGTTTAGAGTTATCAGGTTGTCTACCAATCTGTGATCCAGTTAGCTTTATCTGTTCTAGTAGAGCACCATTAAAACTTTCATAAATACTCATAACTGCATTATCAATCTCACAATACCTTGCCTTCCACGTATTACCCAACCCTTTTGATCTACGTAATAACCAACCATCTTTTAAAACTTCAGTGTTAGATTCATCCAATAGATTAACGACATCCAATGACATGAATCTTGAAATCTTATACGATGCATCTATTGGAATGTTTGGGATAGAGAATAATGTTGAAAAATAATCACGAATTCTTAATCTTCTTGCATCAACTTTTATAGGTAAATTGGTTAAAAATAAAGATTTCTCAGGAACTGGTGGTAATGAGAATGAATTTATCAATGGTCTTATCTCAGAATCAAACGATATTATTTGTGATAAACCCTTTTTAAATCTCCACATCTCCTTGTTCGTCTGTCTATCATGAACTGCTATCAGTACTGTTGGATCATCAGATTTCTTGGTTGGATTCCCATTTATCGTACTGACAATTTCTGGCTTGACAGTTGATAACTGTGTTGGATCAACAAAGAGTGGGACATCGGAAGGAAACCTTACATGTTTTGGACTATCCACTTGTAAATGTGGGGAATTATGTTGTGATGGTGGGTACTGGTGTGGTGAGTTAAATGCAAAATCACGATGGTCTTGATATATAGGCTGATTGTTCAGATCTGCTGTATATGGATCGTATATATTTGCATTTGCCAATGGTTTTTCATAATTTGGTTGAGCAACGCCTGAGGACAAACTAGTTTCAGTCATTGGAGTTGCAGGTACACTGTTATCATTGGTATATCGAGCTGAAGTTGTTGTATTAGAAAGGTTTAAGTGTACCGATGATGATGAGTTTAATGCAATTCTTGAACTTGAAAAATTCGACCTTGCTGGACTTATTGCACTACCTCTTGGTGGTAATGATGGTGGAACTTGTTGTGGGGGAGGAGTGTTGTTGTTTCGAAAAGGCTGTTGTTGTTGTCTTTCTTCGTCATCAATCTCATGATGAAGGACAGTCTCGTTGACAAAACTATCTGTGTGTATCGTACTTGAAGGACTTGGTTCGTCATATAGTTCCCTTTTGATATCTGGTGTTGACTGTGGATTTCTTAAAGGAGATGGAGATTGTGAAGGGTAACTTTGAATTCTACCATTGTATTTTAAAGCTTTTGGGGTTACTAAGCGAACTTCCTCTGGTGATGATCCTAAGGCTTGCATTGCTGCATTCCAATCTATATTTGAATTTGAACTCAATGGTGTCGATACCTCCTGGTCTTGAACTGGGGTAATTAGAGTATGAGATAAGTCAGCTTGATTTTCAACTTCTGGTGTTTTCAAATCTCCATGACCAATGACCAAATCATCTTCTAGTTCATCATCATCACCTTCTTCATCCCTAAATGGTGATGGCTTTTTCCTTGTAGATAATCGACTGTTTGGTATCTCTACAACTTTCTCTTCTATAGGTTGAACTGGCTTGACTGTGTCAGCTGTCTCGATTGTCTCGATTGTCTCAATTGTCTCAGTTGTTTGAACTGGTTGAACTGGTTGGACTGATTGAACTGGTTGGACTTGTGGTGGGTGCCTTGTGGTGATAGGACTTGGGATAGCTCTATTGGCGGATCTTGGTGGTAATGTTAAATTTATCGCCTTTGTATCAATCTCATTGTTTTGTATTATCTCATTTTTCACAATTACATCCTTCTGTTTAAGTCTAGATTGTAAATTCAATAACTCTTCTTTTAACTCTTCGATCAATATTGCTTGATCTTTAACCTTTTTCTTTAAATCTTGATTCTCTTTCACTAGAAAGTCTAATTTCTTCAAAGGAGATTTTGCGGGAGACAGTCCTCGTTCAGATGATAGCTGTGATTTTAAGGGGGATAAATTATTTGTGTTGAACAATGGTGAGTTGAGGCTCAAAGTATCTCTGCCACGAATATCGCCATCTGTGTCATTCTGAAGTGGTGGAGCTTGAATTTGAGAAGCACCAGTAGTATTTAGAGCCACATTCAAGACATTGGGCGTCGAACTGTTATGTTCAAAGTAGGCGGATCTTTGTTGATGTTGTTGTGATAAGGGTGATGATGGTGTTGGAGATGAATTTTGTTCAAAGGAGAACTCTGAAGCATCAGAAATCACGGAAACTCTGTTGTTTGTAGCCATTGTTCATATATTGGTATAATTGGTTTGCACGTCTGAAAATAAGTGTATGATGTATGGAACAATCCCAACTCTAAATTGTCTGTAAATAGATGGGTATATGATATCTGTCCAGTAGATGCAAGACAGGTATCAACAACAAAAACAGTACACAATGACAAAATAAACAGACAAGAGCGGTTTCCTTGAGATTGATGGGTTAATAAAGCCCCAGAAAAAACAACCTCGGAAACAACTGGGTACAAGCGATTAACGTCTAATTGGAGCCTTTTTAAGGGTATATTAATACATGTATTATTGTTTTGTCTTATTTGCTGGCGATCTTTTTTTCATTAAAATATATTACAATTTTCTATCGGAAGAAGGTAAAAATGAGAAAAAAATTGTTCGTGTTTGTTAGGTAAGCGATAATCCGAATCCTGAAAGCCGATTCAAGTTAATCGAATGACAAGTTTAACAACTCTTGTCTGTAAACTTCTAACATTTCAAGAGCTGGTGTTTGAATGGATTAATTGATGTGGTTTTGGTGCTGGCTATCTAAAGCAATTACAATCATCATGTGCATTTATATATATATATATATATATATAAAATGGCTTAAAAGCTTCTAGTATAGGATCATAATGACCTATTCTCTCATACCTTCAGCTTCTTTATACTTATCCCACAGTTTTATAATCTCAGTCTTTTCCAGTTTCTCCGAATCCAATTGACTTTTCAATCCTTCAATTTCTCTTTTCAATTTTTCATTCTCTGATTCTAGTTTGTTTAGCTTATTAGACCATTTACTTTCATAACCCTTTTTCAACACAGACACTTTCTGTTCATGCTTTTTCGAGTATTGAATGTATAAATCCTCTGCTAGTTGTTGTAATCTTTTATCAGTTTCAGTTTCTAATGATAATTTTTCATTTTTTAAAAAATCTAAATGCTCTTCTAATTGATTTGAATATGACTTTGATTCCTTTAACTTGGTTTTCAACGTTGTCAATCTAGTTTCAAAATCCATTGATTCTTCCTTTAGTGTATCCAACTCATACTTCAACAAATCTTGTTCTTTAGATAATTTCATCTTTTCCTCTTTTAATTTATTTGATTCATTGGATTTTTGTCCCAATAAATTTTGAACGTTACTCATCTCTTTATGAAATGTTTCTAATTCTGAAAGATGCTCAGATTCTTGCTTTTGTAAAAGTTCATCAATAGAATCTATTTTATCGTTTTTCAATTGAATTGTCTTGGAGTGATCTTCAATGACTCTTGAAAGCTGATCGATTTCAAGATCTTTATTTTTAATTGAAAGATTTAAATCTGAGTTATAGGATGTAACTTGTTTCAAATCTAATGTGGTTTGTTCGATTATGTATTCTTTATGATCTAGAGAATGAGTCAATTCAGATATCTTAGAACTGGCTTTATCCAAATCCATTGATAGTTGATAATTCAATTCTTCTTGCTTATGATTATCGTTGCTTGAATCTAAATGTTTTTGTTTAACTTCAGTCAACTCCTTTTGTAACTCATTGATGTGTGAATCTTTGAATTGAACTAGATGGGTTAGGTTTGAAATCTCCTCTTTGGCTTGGTTCAATTCTATTGATAATTCATCAACTTCTGCTTTTCTAATCACCAATAGTTCATTAAATTCATCAATCTTGAATTTTAAAATTTCAACGTCATCTCTGTATTTCGCATTTTCAGTTTTCAATAGAGTCAAAGACGCTTGGAGAGTTGAAACACCACTTTTCAAACCTTTAATCATGACATTTTTCAAGTTTAACTCCTTTGATTGTGTATCAATAGTGGATTCTAGTTTATACGTTTTAGATGCAGAAGATTTGGACCCATTTGATAGTTGATTTTGTAGTTCAAAAATTCGTGAATTCAGGTTAGAGATCTCAGAAAAGATTGAAGCCTTTTCAGATTCAAATTCTGAGGCATTAGAGTGTAACTCTGCTATTTCAACATCTTTGGCCTTGATAGTTTCAGTAAAGTTGACAAGTTGAGAAAACATATCTTCATTTTTAGATGTGAGTTCAATTAAGGAGGTTTGTAAAGATTTATTTTCCCTTGTAAATTCTTCTTCCCTCTCTCTCAACTCTTCAACTTCATTGGTTCTACTTTGAAGGTTAATTGATAAATTTCTAGCCTGAGACTCAAAATCATCAACACGATTTTGTAACAGATTAATTGCTCTGTTCTTAGATTCAAGGTCCCCTTTCAATCCATCTATTTCTTCAGAACTTGAAGAATTCTTATTCTCCAATTCTAAGACACGCTGCTTAAATTTATCAATAACATTTTGACATCTGAAAATTTTTTCATCTTGTTGTTTGGATGATAATTCCAATTCAGTTATATCACTTTTGAAAATACTTTGTTCACTTTTCAACAATTCGTTATCTTTTAATAACTGTTTTTTCAAAAGTGTTAAAGATTCAATGTTATCTTGTAATTGAAAGATTTCATTTTTGGATTCATTCAACTCATTGTTCAACTCTAAAATTCTTGAAGATTTGTGCTTTAACGTATTTTGTAATTTTTCCACTTCATTCTTGAATTCAGTTTGAATTTCATGTACTTGAGTTATTGTGAAGAAGGGTCTTTGATTAGGAGCTGTAGTTATATGAAGAGGTTGATGGCGTTGATGATGATCTGAGAGCACTTGTGTGATCTCTTCTTCCTGTAAGTGAGATAGGATGTTGTGTTTATCAATTGAGTTATGAGACAAAGGACTATCGGTAATGTAACTATCATCAGCATTTGGAGATTTTGAAGTATCCAGAAGCAGATTCGATTCATCAACGACTCTACTATACTGTTCAGTCTTTGGACTCAAAGCAACTGGTTCTGTAAGACGAGATGGGGTTTCTAAACTAACATCTTGAATGGAAATATTTTGAGTGATATCATTTTGAACAACATCCTCTTGCACAGTCAACTCATGAATTGTAGTTTCTTGAATAGTGCCTTGTTCTTCATGTGAGTTGAAAAGTGTGGAGAATGAAGTTTGATTATCGCCAAATGCTTCAATCTTAGAAAGTTCTTCCTCGCCATTCATCCCTTCCTCCTCAACATTATCCCCATCATTAATCTCTTTAATGATTGATGTTTCACCTTGAGAAACCAATATCAATTCATCATCATCATCTTGGTTATCTTCAACTTTTTGTAATTTGGTTGATTCAAAGTTTTCAAAACCTTCAACATTAGAAGAGCGGCGCTTTTGTTGTAAGACTCGTTCAGGACTAGATGGAGTTATCAAATGTTCAACACCAGCATTCTCATCACCTCTAAGTGATATCAATTCATCAATCAGTGAACGTTTGGCATTCTCTATTTTACCAGTGATGGGTAAAGAGTTAAGAATGTTTGGTCTTGGAACTGATAATGGAATTCTCTTTGGAGTCAATTGGAAAGCATCCTTATTAGTGGAATGATGGTAACTCTTACGACGATTTCTCTTGGACGTTAACCCATGAGGAATCTTATCCAATCCATTATCACTCAAATCACCATTATCTTGAGGAACATTATCAGTTTCAGTGCATATTTGGAAAGATTGTTTGATCTTCAAAGGCGTGAACTGTTCAGAGTCTGTCAGATCGTTCATATTCCACTAGCTACTCTGTGATTAACTAATCAGTTGGACTCAAATCAAGTTCAATTAAAAAGAAGAAGGCAACAAAAAAATTCAAAAAACATAAACAACCAAAAATCATATAAAAAAACAAAAACAAAAACAAAAAAAGGGGGATATAAATGGTAACTATAGAAACTATAATTTGAATCCCCTTCTTTAAAAATTTGTCACGTGATTTGAACATTAATGGTACGAGCACTTCTTCTCAGGAATATTTATGACAAATTTCGACGGCGAAAAAAAAAAAAAAAAAAAAAGATATAAAAAGGAGCAAAAATAACCCAAATTAAATAGCCCTTTGATTAATTAAAGCTGTGAGTTGAAACTTTTAAAGAACCATTGTTTTTCATTGTTGTCTCTTTTTTGCTGTGAATTTATAGAAAGATTATCGAGTCTTAAAAAGATTGAAGGAAAAAAAAAAAAAAAAAGATGTCCAATATAGAGGCTTCGCGTATTTATGAACAAATAATTGATGATGTTATAAATGAATCAAGACAAGATTTTGAAAATAGTGGTATAGATGAAGCTACGTTATTAGACCTTAGACAGATATGGCGTGATAACCTTACACAGACAAAAGTGGCTCAGTTCTCGTGGGCACCAGAAGAAGAATTGGGACAACAACAACAACAACAGCAACAGCAGCAGCAGCAGCATCAGCAGCAGATATCACAAGAGACAACAGCATTACATAATGGAAACGATGCGGTTAAAAAGGAAGATGGAGATGAAAATCTGATAGGGTCACAGAGTAATAACAACAACAGTAGTAATAGTGATAATAACGATAACAATGGAAAGAGTAATAATGGAACCAAAGAGACGTTTGAATTTGAAATTCAAGATGAAGATGGTGAAATAGAGAAATCTTTAAGAAAGCAAAAAAGTGAGTTGAAAAAGGAAAAAGCCTTGGCTTCGTTAGACTCTGATGATATAAACTCAGATCTAGATGATTCTGATGAAGATGATCAAGCAGATGAAGACGATGCTGATGATGGTGAAGGTATGTATATCCTATGTCTATATGAAAAAGTATTAAGGGTGAAAAACAAATGGAAGTGTAATTTGAAAGATGGAGTTGCCAATATAAATGGCAAGGACTATGCCTTTGCCAAGGCTACTGGAGAGTCTGAGTGGTAGATATTTCATATAGTTTATCTATAGAGTCAAATACGTTACCCTAATCACTTTGAAATTTGATACAGTAGTATAAGACAAATATTCTCATTAGTCTTTTTCTTCCCCTTTTTGCTTTAGTTCCTTGACACTTTGTCAAATAATTCCAATACAAGTTGAAGCCAATTCATTATCACTCCAATTATCACCAAAAATGTGTCAAATTTTTGATTAAAAATCGCGATCGGACTTTTTTATCTTTGGCTTTTTTTCATAAAATCAAAACAAAAAAAGAGTCAAAACGTAAACATAAAAAGCAATCAATTTACCATCAAAAAGACTTAAGAACTCATCTCAAACTCCATTTCAACTATCTTTACCGGGAGAAAAAAAATGTCTAAAGAGGAGGATACTCTCTCCAAGATTCTTTCCAACTTGGAATTGGGCAACAGCAGTAATATCAATACACCGACTGATAACTCTCCATCACCAACACCTTCTTCACCAGAACACGAACCCTTAGAGGATACATTAGATCTATTCAAGCAAGAGTTTATCAAATTTCTACAGAACAACCCAGGCATTGTAACAAACTCGCAGTTTGTGCCAAACAATGAAAAATCACTAGTGGTGTTATCTCCACTATCGATTAAACACTCCTTTGGTAGAACTTGGGTTTCCAAGGCTTATCAATCGAGTATAGTGGAGAGACCTCAAAGACTATTGGCTTGTTCTATTGGGATTGCCTCTGCCATCTCCATGTACCCAGCACATTATACGTTATTATCCTCTACTAAAAAATCCTCGCTGTATAGCCCTCATGTGTTGAAGATCCATGGGAAAGATTGGCCAAAGGATATAGATAAAATATGTAATGAAAGTGAATTAAAACTATCAAAAGGTGAAATTGAAGTTCCTAAAGATTGGAATTCAGGAGACATTTATCTCACAAAGACCACTTTGGATGCATTAACTGGTGTTATTGGTGCCATTGAAACTGCCGTTGATAATATTTTCAAATTAGATGATGAAACTCCTAAAAGAGCATTCGTTGCCATAAGACCACCAGGTCATCATAGTCATCCATGTGTTCCATCTGGGTTTTGTTTGATTAACAATGCCCAAATTGCAATAGAATATGCAGCTAATACTCAAGGGGTTACACATGCTGTTATTTTAGACATTGATTTACACCATGGAGATGGATCTCAAGATATTTGTTGGGCAAAAGCTGGTTTTGAACCAGAATTTGGATCAGTGGCTGCAGGTTACAATGATGATGAATCTGCTACTCAAGACGATGTCCCAAAGAAAGATGCAAATTTTCCCAAAGTGGGATATTTTTCATTGCATGATATCAATTCTTTTCCAACTGAATTAGGGTATGCTATACCTAGTAATATTAAAAATGCCTCCACTTGTATTATGGCACATGATTTAAACATATGGAACGTTCATTTAAAACCATACGAACAAGAAGAAGATTTCTATAAAGATTATAAAGAGAAATATTCAGAATTACTTAAAAAGGCTGATGAATTTTTATCAAATGCTAAAAAATTTTATAAAGGATCTCAACCGTTTAAATCAATGGTTGTTATTAGTGCAGGATTTGATGCATCAGAGCATGAAGTTCAAACAATGCAAAGACATGGTGTTCATGTTCCAACATCCTTTTATGCCAAATTCACCTCTGATTCGGTAAAACTAGCAAATAAACATTCACAAGGTGTACTGTTATCTCTATTAGAAGGTGGTTATTCAGATGGAGCCTTAACGTCTGGAGTTTTTGCACATCTTATTGGTTTACAAAGTCAAAACTGGGAATTCAGTTGGGGGTCAATAGACGTGGTTAAAGAGTTGATCAAAGGTTGTAAACCAAAATGGACTCCTTTGAAGAATCCTTCAAATGATGTGAAACATTGGGCAAATCAGGTATGTCGATTAGGAAGGGTCATGATTCCAGAGTCTGTTATCCATCCAATAATACCACAAACACCACAGGTTAAGAGTAAGGTAGAGAATGGGAATATTAGTACGAGAGTGTTAAGATCTCGAGAAGGTGCTGCTGTCAAGTTGGTTGGGAAGAAGATGGTGAATGATGATGGTGATACCACTATAGATGATGAACCTTATGAAGAGAAAAAGGAGAAGGAGAAGGAAAAAAAAGTAAGCTCCACTGATATAAAACCAGATCCATTTTTGGATGATGAGTTGATTAATGGGAAGGAATTTGTTAAATTGGAGTTGGATGATGATGATGATAATAATAATAGCACAACACCAGGTGTACCGCCTATTCCAAGTAGTGATGGTGAAATTACAGAGGTTAGTACGCCAACCCCATTGATCAAAAAGGATGAAGGACAGTTTAAACATACCTTTGTGAAAATCGATGGTGACTGGAAAGTAAAATATCCTCCACCACAATCATGATTTGCTCCCTTTCAACGTTATATGTACTACATGTCTTTTTTTTTTTCAGTCAAATGCTTTTTAGATTGCTGTAAGATATACAACGAGATAAATATACATATCATAAATGTATTTCACTCCACTATGTTTAAAACACCATTCTCTCCCTTCTCGTCATATTTGCCCTTGTTATCATCATAAATACGTTGTAGTTCATCAACGTACAATCTATGATAATGGTCAACTTCATGCTTTTTAGGACTTGGTAAAAATGGAACTATTATTGGTCTACCAGTGACAATGGTGATTTGTCTTCTGTATGGTAAAAAACCAAAATCATAGTTAAATATACCTCTAGCATGGAAAAATGGTAGTGTAAACCCAAAATTGGTCTTTAACCAAATTTGTATTTTCCTACCATATGAATCAACTGCTGGTTCCAAAACATCATAAAGTTCATTTTCGCCAAAGCAATAAGTTGGTACAAGACCAACGTTCCCTGTCTCCAAGGCTAATTTGATAAATCCTTTACGCTTTTGTAACACAATGTCATTTGTGTTTGGTTTCGCCAACAACGATTCTTGAGCACCACCAACGACAATTGCTAAAGAATAGTTAGATCTAAGAACTTTTAAAGCATTTAAACGACCTGCTGAAGTAATACCAAGTGCCAAAAGATAATCTCTTGAAAAGGGAACATAAAATTGATTCAATAAAGTTAAAAGACAAACTGGAATACCAGGAAACTCTTTAGACCAATTAGAACCATCTGTACCAAATGCACCAAATCCACCTATTGAAACAACACCATGTGGATGAATTCCAAATATATATTTTGGACCAGTTCTAATCAATTTCTTATAAGGTTTTTTGTAAACTTTCCACCATCTTGATATAATAGGAAACTTATAGTAGTCATCAACAACTTCAACAGAGGTGAATGTTGGTTTTAGTTGAACAGTTTTACGAATTTGAATCGGGAAATAACTAGCAAACCATTTCCATATTTTTAAACCTCTAAAGAAATTAGAATATCTAATCGTTACTTTCCCATTCGATGGTGTTTTATCTGTAAAGATATAGATTATATAAGGTATTGTAAAAACCCAAAATATTGGAATCGCCAATAAAATGAGAAATAAAGTTGTAAATAATGGAATTGAAACTGTATGCCATAGTACAATTAGGGTTTGTCGTCTTCTATTCAATGGAGTCGATAATGGAGAAAATTGAATTCCCAAAAGTGATTTTTGCTGTCTTTCTGAAGGAGAAGACTCTTTGGTGGTCATGATTTCCACTGAATGGTGACTTATCCCAAGGACAAGTTTTCGTGTTTAAAGGATTAAAAAGTTGAGTATTAAACAAATTCACTATGTTATACCTAAATAAGGGTTGAAAATGAGATTTTCTGTTTTTGAGGTTTTTAAATTTGGAACTTTTAAGCGCGAGCCGCACAAACCTTTTGTTTTTTTTTTTGTTTTTTGGTCTGTCTTTTGTTCTTTTTCTGTTTTTGTCCTGTCTGTCTTCTCGGAGGAACAAAAATGCCAAAAATTCGTGTCAAATGTCAAACCGTTTTTTTTTTTTTTTGACCGGATTAATTTGACAGGTGCGTGATTGATTTTAAAATGTGGAGAAGCTGGAGAAAGAAAAGAGATCAAGACAAAAACTCATGATTACAATGTTTTAAAAAAGTAGGATCAATCAATAAAAAGAATATTTTGGAGTGAAAATTTTTTAAAATAGCGATAATTAATAATGAAAAGGCTAAATGTGTTCCAAAAAGTGAAGTCACTTGAGGAATAAGGAATCTCTTTTTACAAATCCTATTGAATGTAGACAAAGCGCAAATGGTTAGATAGGTGGTTAAGACCCATTCAAACCTCTTCAACCAGGATTTCAACCTTTTTATACTCCTCAACATAATCCTTAAAGACATCAGCGTCACCATATCCGACTAGATACCCCTTTTCAGACACACTATAAGGATCGCCTGTGCCCTTGGCAATATAAAACTTACCACCGTTATCAGCATCTAAAAACAACTTCCCATGGGACTCAAAAGTATGCCATTTGGCATTTGGTGAAGTGACAGACAGTTGCAGGTATGGGAATCCTTTGTACTCATCCGAGTTTTCAACAACGCTGAGAGACAAGTTATATGGAGCTGATTCAATCGTTGAATCGTCATCTCTTTTAGCACGACCATCTGGTTTAATCTCTTTGTAAATGTACCCACTAGGCTCATCAAATTTTAAAACATCACCATCTTGACCCAGTTGAAAGTAGTTGATACCAGCACCTTCATGTATTGAAGATAGATAGTTGTTTCCTTCAAGCTTCTTATCCCATGGGTCTTTAACTGAAAGCTTAATCTTTTTCGGTGTTACAGTTGGTGTTGGAGCAATAGAGCTAGAGGATGGTGCAGCAGTTGAGATGGTTGTTGGCTCTTTATGGTGGGTTTTAGAATGGTGTGGCAATTTGGTTGGTTCAACGGTGGTAATAACAGTTGTGGTGATAGTTACGGTGGACTCATCATGAATTGTCTTTGTGACAGTTTCAGTCTCGGTGACAGTTTTGGTCTTCCAAAAGAATCCAAAGACAGAAGTGTAAAGAGTAAGAAGTATTAACAAGTGAGTGAATCTCATTATTTCAGTGATATAGTCCTGCTTTTGAGGAAAGATTTCATTTTCATCCTTACTCAACAACTCAAAAATCAAGTAACTTTGTACCGTTTATATAGATACCTCGTAAATTTTTGCTAATACTGTGAAGTCACTTTATAACTAGAACTAGAACTTGGACTATAATTACATTTAGAGTTTTTTTTGCTCAATTGAAATAGTATGAGATTACATTGTCTTCAAGATCTAGACTTGAATTGTCAAAGTGAATTGAAAATCATAGAGTTGTTTCTGTGTAAGAATCAAAATTTTGGTAAATTATACGAAGGAAATATATAAATGGTTCCACTCTTCAAATAGATTCCACGTAATTGTATAAGCAACAATCACAAAGACAATAAACAAAGTGTTTGTTGTTGAGAATGAGATGAGAGAAAATTGTATGTCTTTTTTTGTATATATAGCGTTAGGTTATGCAATGTACTGTAGGGCCTGAGATGAAATGAGATTGTTTACAACCTTAAATGAGTCTGTGAAGTGCAACTTTAAAGTTATGTTGTTGTTTGCTCTTAATCAATCAAGGTGATTTTTTAAGTTCAAACGAGAAGAGTAACATTTTAGAGGTTTAACGCCACACTATATGTGAAATATGAAGTGTCGTCTTGTTTCATGCAAACTTCTCAACTTGAATTGTTCTCGAATTAGACCTTTTAAAATTGAAGCTGGTAATGATGGAGTGTCTTGTTATAACTACAATACTTATATCTATGTAACTTCTAAGGTATTACTTAAAGCTATCCTTACTTTCTCCACAATGGAAAAAACCCTTTAAGGTTAAAAATAGATATCGAACTTATACTTTAAAACCATCTCTACAATATATCAAAAAAATAGGAATGAATGCAATCATTATATTCATTAAACAATCTCATCTCTAGGGAAAATTTCTCATTTTCTCAATAGCAAATTCAACAATGACTTACCACTGCTCTGTTTTTTCTTATCTTCTTCAGCCTTTGGTGGTTCAACAGTTGGTTGTACTGAAGCTTTTGGTTTATGTAAAAGATTCAGCAAATCGTGAGCTGGTGAGCCATTCTTATGCTGATAATGTGGTTCTTCCTGCTTTAGTTCTGTAGAAACAGGTACTGATGACTGCAAATGTTCTTGAGATGAGGATTGTGCTTGTGGTTTGTTATGCAAAATGCTTAGGATTTCAATGCCAGCATTGTTTGATGAGTTTTGTGGGACTGGTGGTACAACAGATTCAGGTTGAACGGTATTCTCGTTTGTAGATTGTTGTGCTGAAATGGTGGAGGAATTTTCTGGTGTTTGAGGACCTTTCTTCAATAGATCAAGTAAAGGGTTTGAAGATCTTTGTGGTCCCAATTGCACAGGGGTTGAACTTAGAGAGCCTTCAACATTTGATAAATCAATTGGTACTGGGTGCGACTCTTCTCTTTGCTCTGGTTTTGGTGTTTGGGAGACTGGTTTTCTATGCAATAAGTTTAAAAGCGACTTTGATGGGTCATCCACTGATGTGTCTGTATTTACATTGGAGCCACTAGATTTCCTATGCAAGAGATTTAATAGATCATTAGAACCTTGTAGATTTGATTGTGGTGTGAAATTTTGATAAGGTTGTCCCGGTGTGGAAAGTTGTGGTGTTTGGGATCTTGAATCAAATTGTTGTTCAATATCATCTAGTGTACTAACCGGAGTAGAGGACCTTGATTTACCATTTTGTAGTAAGCTTAAGATATCGTTCTTGGCTTTGATATTATCAGTTGAGGCTTTAGTTTCAGTTTGTTTGATTTGATCTGGTTCTTGCGTGGAACTCACTTCTGGTTCTCTATAGTCTAAGGCTTGAACTGGAGTAGGAGTTTCCTCATTCACTTTCTTTGATATAATTGGGGTCGTTTCATTATTGATATTGTTGAATTCATCAATGCCATCATTAGTATCGTGAAAAGACGCATCGTTATCATCACTGTCGTCGTCATCGTCATCGGAAAATTGAATTGTAGAAGTTCCACTCTTTTCGCTCTCATTGTCACTCTGGGCAAGTTTTGATGACTCAATGTCGGCCACTTCACCAGTTTCTCCAGTCTTGGAATTAATTGTGACTTCCTTAGTTGCTGATCCATCGGTTTGAGAACTTTCAGTCTCTTCTTTATTCTTTAATAGATCATCCAGATCTTGGCCTCTCTTCAATACCATAAATTTTTTTGGAGTTGGTTGAACAGGAGTATGAGCGTCTTTAAACAAGGATTCGGCTAATTTAACCTTTGGTGTGCCTTGTGTTGATGATGATGACTTCTTATTCTTAGATGCTTGTTTGGATGGTTTACCCTGAGATGAAGATGCTGATGAAGAACCTTGCTGCTTTTTCTGTTTAGATTTTTTGGGTTTTGAAGATGAGAGTTGTGGAGTGATTGACTGTTGTCTTTCAGGATTTTGAAACTCTTCAATGATCGGAGGTGTGTTCAATTGAGGGATTTCTAAATCGACATCATCTTTATCAAGACTTCTATAGTATTGCTCTAAAGCTTCATCACCGTCTTCATCTTGGTCGTTAGATGAGGAGTGATTATCAAAATGGTGCTCAAAATCTTCAAATTCTTCAAATATTTCAGCGTCTTCTATATTTCTTTGACTTTTTGATTTTTTGATAAGTTCTAATAGTTCTTGACTTGGTGGTGGAGTTTGTTCGTATTCTTCATTTTCAAAATCATGATCCTCACCTTGATCATAATGAGATTCCTGTTGTTGTGCTTCTTGTGGCAGGGAGTAGTGCTTCTGTGATTGATGGTGAATTTGAGAAACTTTAGGTTTTTCGGAAGAAGTTGGTAGTGACTCATCCCTTCTAAGAAGTTTTAACTTTGGTTTTGGTGTGAGTTCTTGCGGATGTGAAGATGTACTGGAAACTGGGGCAGGTTGTTGTTGTTGTTGTTGCTGCTGCTGTGTGTGTTCTTCATTTTTAGCCTTTGGTTTCAACAATTCCAACAAAGACCTTGACGCTTCATCATCTTTTCTTTCCACTTTGATATCTACTGACTTGGCATCATCGCTGTTCTTCGCAGTTTCATTTTCAACTTTAGGCTTTTTGTTCAATAAAGCTAATAAATTCTTTGAATAGTCTGAAGTATTACTTTTAACCTCCCCCTTTTTCTCTGTTTTCACTTTGTCCTTGTTACTAGCCGCATTGAATAGGGATAATAGTTCTTTAGCATTGGCTCTTCGTTCATTATCCTTTTGATTTAAGATACTCAATAACTCTCTAGATTGTTCTTCATTCTTAGTAATGGCACTGCTGAAAGTAGGTCTTGATAGTTGATCTGCATTTGGTGGGAGTTGTTGTTGCTGTGAGTTTTCACCACCGTGTTCCAAGACATTTTGTGGGAATGAAGGATATGGAGGTAATGGGATTGAAGGATATGGAATTGGATTGAAAACTGGGAATGATTGTGGGTGATGTCCAGGGAAAGGAACAGGTTGACCAGGGTATGGTGCAAAGTTGTTGATAGAAGGTAAAGGACCAAAGTTTCCAGGGTATGGAAGAGCAAAGGGAAATTGACCAGGTGGTAAAAGACCTCCTTGAGGTAGTGGAAGATTTGGGAAATGTTGCTGTTGAAATTGATGTTGTAATTGTTGTTGAAGTTGTTGTTGATGTTCTTCTCTTTCCTTTTCGTTGAAAGGACCAACTCGTAATAACTCTTTCAATTTCAACTCAACCTTGAGCATTAGATCTGTATCATCATAAATGTTTGAATTCTTCTTAATCCATGTTGACAAAGGTTTTAACATCCCAGAGACAAGGAAGTATTTATTACTGTTATTTTTAATCTTTTGTTGTATTTTATTAAAATTCATCCATTGTATAGCATTAATTTCATTTTTAACAACTGGTTGGAAATCAAAATCTTCAGGTATATCTTTACATAGATATATTCTATAGTTTTTAGCCTTAAAAGTACGCTCAATAAATTCATCCTTTTTAATATAAGGAGAAATATCAAATCCAATCTCTTCTTTAACTTCTCTAACGGCACAATCAGCATCATCTTCATCTTTGGAGATTTTACCCCTTGGGAAACTCCAACTGGATGATTCAACACCTTGAACAAGAAGTATTCTATTCAAATTAGAGTTGAACAGGGCAGCACCTCTAACTGGGATTGATTGTTTATAATCAACAAATTCTTTCAAACCTTGATCGGGATCACCACCTTTCCAAATCAATGGAAACAATTCAATCAATTTTTTACTGAAAGCCTTCATCTTTAGACTAGGTAAATATGGATTGATGATTCTTATATAATCTAGATAATACCAATGGGCTTCTTCAAATAGGAAAAATACTCTTGAATTGGTTGCAAGGTCTTCAGGTGGGGCATTTATGACAAAACGAACGAGAATGTCTTCGAGTACCCTGTCGAGGGTCTCATTTTGAAACCCGCTTCTAAGTTGGATTGACATGTATTTAATAGGCAGCTAGTTTAGCCAATGGATTGAGTATCAGTGGTTTTTGTGTGATTTGAATCGATATCTGTTTGACTCAAAAGGATTAACTTCACATTTGTTTATTAGTAAATTCATCACCGTTTAAAATAAAAAAAAAAAAAAAAAAAAAAAAAAAAAAAAAAAAAAAAAAAAAAAAAATCGTCCAAAACAGAAAAAGGAAAGTCGGAAGTTGAAAAGTGATTGACCGGATTTTTTTCTCTATAACCAGGGCAATTATATTTTATGTCCAGTTCAAAGATTAAACACTTGATACGAAAGCAATTGAATCTAAGCAACTTCCAGAGTTGGAAAAAAAGGCCATTGTAAGAGCAAATAGCATGTCACTCAAAGTAGGGTTCGTTCCAGAACATTTCAGTACTCCATTGGCCTTTGCTCAATCCAAGGGATTCTATGGGGAATTAATTGTGGAGTTGATACCATACCCATCAGGTTCAGGACATTTGATTCAAAGTTTGGATGATGGATCCATTGACATTGCCATTGGGTTGACTGAAGCCTTTGTGAGAGGGATTGCACAGGGTAAAGAGAGTTATAAGTTGGTTGGTACCTATGTTCAATCACCATTACTTTGGGCTGTTACCACTGGGATTAATAGAGATGATATAAAGAAACAAGACCAATTACAAAATAAAAAGATTAGTGTTAGTAGAATTGGTTCTGGTTCTTATGTAATGGCATTTGTATTGGCATTACAAGAAGGTTTCCAAAAGCCATTTTATAAATCGTTCCCAATAGTATCTAATTTTAAAAATTTGAGAGATTCTGTTAATTTAAAAGATGGTGTTGAACATAGTGATGCATTTATGTGGGAATATTTCACTACAAAAAAATATTACGATTTGAAAGAGGTTAAACAAATTGGAGAGATCTATACCCCATGGCCATCTTGGGTTATTAATGCAAGAACAGGTGTAGATTCTAAAAATGTCAAGTTGTTTTTAGATGGTGTTTCTAAAGGTATTGAGTACTTCAAGTCTAATCCAGAAGAGTCTGTAGAGTATATTTCAACAGAGTTGGATTACTCCAAAGAGGATGCTAGAGAATGGTTGAAAACTGTTACATTTAGTGAAAACTTGAATGAAATTGAGTATTCGACGGTGATTGAAAAGACTTATAAAGTATTGATTGAAGCTGGTGTTTTAGAAGATGAAGAATCCATCATTAAAGAAAGATTAATCAAAGGAACTGGATTATAAATGTATACACAACGTTAAAAGAAATAGAATTCATTCGTTGGTTTAGATATGAGTACAAGAAGTCTTAATATCTATTGTTCTTTCTTTCTATCAACTTCTTCTCCGATCTTTCTTGATAAACTGATGTCATTCCAGAGTCAACTAGTAAGCTCATTTATCTTTCTCGGTACTCTCCGGTCGTCCGCTGAGACCTAGGTCTCCGTTTAAAAGTAGTCTGAAAAAAGCCCTGATGAATTCAAGTCAAGGTCCCACTCTCACGCCCCTCTGCCACACCCCCCTTCCGGGAATTTTTTGACTCCCACAAAGGCTGGCCAAGTCAGCTAGTAATAATAAATACTAACCGCCGACAGTTATCTATATTTTGCCTAAAATGAGCCCCACGCTTAACAATAAAAGGGACGCATCTGATCTTCAAATAAGCACTCGACCGAGATGCATTTTACAATCAAAGACAAAGTCACAGTCATAATCATTCTCATCATCATCAATTTTTTTGGCCATCATCAGTTAACAACCATCGATATGCATGAATCAATTTTGGCAAAGCTGAATGTGGATGAATGGTTGTTAATGCTTGGGTATAAATATAGGATGAATTTACCATCTTATTCATTCTGACACCAGTTTTTCTCTCGCTCCCATTCTAGATAAAGACTATATTGACCCACATCATCATGCCTGAAATCTCATTAAACAACGTTCAAGTCAAAGGTTCAATTTCTAAAGAATCAGCATACCCTTCTGGAACATCACCTTATGATATTCTCACTAAACCAGCATTAGAATTTGTTGTATTGTTACATCGTACTTTTAACAAAAAGCGTATTGAATTATTAGCTAAAAGACAAGAATTTCAGAAAAAAATCGATTCAGAAGGTCCAACAGTTGCGTTTAAATATCTTGATGAGACTAAACATATCAGAGATGATCCATCATGGAGAGGACCAATTTTAGCACCTGGATTAATTGCAAGACAGACTGAAATAACAGGACCTCCATCATCAAGATCCATGTTAGTAAATGCTTTAAACTCCGATGTTAAAACTTATATGAGTGATTTAGAAGATTCTGCTGCTCCAACTTGGGAAAATATAATTAACGGTCAATTAAACTTGTACGATGCTATAAGAAATCAAATTGATTTCACCAATGAAAAGGGTAAAAGTTATAAAGTCAAAGATGAACGTCCAACTTTACTATTAAGACCAAGAGGGTTTCATATGGTTGATAATCATATCATAGTTGATGATGAACCAATTTCTGCATCAATTTTAGATTTTGGTTTATATTTTTATCATAATGCTAAAAAATTAATAGAAATTGGTCATGGGCCATATTTTTACTTACCAAAACTTGAACATCACTTGGAGGCAAAATTGTGGAATGATATTTTTAACGCTTCACAAGATTTTATTGATCTTCCAAGAGGTACCATTCGTGCTACTGTGCTAATTGAAACTTTACCAGCTGCTTATCAAATGGAGGAGATCATTTGGCAGTTAAGAGATCACTCAGCAGGTTTGAATTGTGGTCGTTGGGATTATATTTTTTCCACTATTAAAAGACTACGAAATCATAAAGAGTACATTTTACCAGATAGAGACTTGGTCACAATGACATCTCCATTCATGAATGCATATGTTGAGAAATTGATTAATACATGTCATAGAAGAGGTGTTCATGCCATGGGTGGTATGGCTGCTCAAATTCCAATTAAGAACGATGATGCAGCAAATAAGATTGCATTGGAAAAAGTTCATAATGATAAGTTAAGAGAAGTTACAAAAGGTCATGATGGTTCTTGGGTTGCTCATCCTGCGTTAGCTTCAATTTGTAATGAAATTTTTAAAACCATTGGATTACCAAATCAAATTCATTATATTCCTGAAATCAATATTAAAGAATCAGATTTATTAGATACAAAGATTTCAAATTTTAGAGTCACTGAGGCAGGTATTAGAGTTAATATCTATATAGGTTTAAACTATATGGAAGCCTGGTTACGTGGTAGTGGTTGTGTGCCTATCAACAACCTGATGGAGGATGCAGCCACTGCTGAAGTTTCAAGATTACAGTTATATCAATGGGTTAAACATGGTGTTGTTTTAAACGATACTGGTAAGACTGTAACTAAAGAATTAGTATGGAGTTTATTGGATGAAGAAATTGAAAAATTGAAAGGTAAAGAAGGTAATCAATACGAAAAAGCTGGTGAGTTCTTGAAGAAAGAGATAGTAGATGTTGGTGAATTTTTAACCTTGTTGTTATACGATGACATTAGTACAATTGTTGAAAATCTGGAGATAAGTTCTTTGAAACAATAGTTGACTTTTAACACTCTTTTAAAGAAAGTTAAAAAAGCATACACATTATATTACACTTAGATAAATATAGATATTATAAATAACTTCCAATTTCATTAACTTCTGATAATTTATACTTTATCGGGCTTTAACGCGCGTTTTAAGAAGTTAAAAAAAGTAGCCGCATCATGTTATTTATTTTTTTTATTTTTGATGTTGCCAAATCGAAGATCCAAATTTCATCTGTCAAAAACTTGTGAACTTTGGCATTTTCATTTTCGTTTTTGGTACCTTATGTTTTTCGAACCCTTTTTATCAACAATTTTGTACTTGCTAAAGACAAAGAGTTGGTCTCTTGGGTTTTAACTAGGAAAGTAAAAGGTTAAACATGGCCCTGTCTGACGACCCATATACACTCCCATTTACAGAGGATGAGTTATCCTCTTTTGTCCCTCCATCACCTAGACAAGTTCTTAGGATTTGTTTGAATTTAAAACATTTAATCGATGAGGTTATTCCTATTCAATTCGATGAGGATATAATCATTTCTTCTGCTTCTAAGATCTTGAACGATCGTGTTATCACTTTGGCATTAGAAGCTGCTGGTGGTATTGGAGATGGTAAACCAGGTTCTTCATCTCATAAATATCGTGGGGTATTGATTTTCGCTCTTTTAAAAGTTACATCATGGTATTTTGAATTGGCAGCTTTTGAATTGCATGATTCTGAACTATACGCTCTTCGTGCAGCTGCTGCTCAACAGTTAGCCAAACTGATCATCGAACAAGAAGAGGATGATAAGTATCTTTTCATTCAAATGCTTTGTCGTCGTTATGTTGTTAATTTAAACAAGGAAGATTCTTCACCTTCAAGTGCAGTAGAATTAGCCGTTGATATGCATTCAACAATTGTCATTGGTTCAAGTGGTTTCCAACGTTGTCAAAAATGGTTATGGAGGGGTTGGATTGTTCAAAGTGCTACGGATCCATCAAGTTATGTCTTGTATAAAGACGTTTCTAAAACTTCAATCTTATCACATTTTGATCCTGAAAGGATTAAAACTCCACTTTATCAAAATATTTTAGAAATTTTCTTTTCAGGTATATATCTGATCTTATATACTTTGGTGATCAATCAAAGTGAACGTGGTGTTGCACCATTGGATTTTTTTGAATATGTGTTTTTTTTCTTTACTTTTGCCTATATTTATGATGAATTGGTTAAATTATACCACGTTGGTTTGAACTATATTTCATTCTGGAGTGTTTTTAATGATTCCATGTATGCTGTTGTCTTGGCCTCTATTATTTTGAGATTCTTAAGTTTATCCAAAAGACATGATTCTGATAGTGCTATAAAATTGGATTTGGCTTCATTTAGAGTCTTATCATTAGCTGCTCCATTGATGTGGAGTCGTTTGTTGTTATACTTGGATGCTCAAAGATTTGTTGGTGCAATGATTGTTGTTACTAAACTAATGATGAAAGAATCCATTGTATTTTTCTTTTTATTGGCAATTGTCATCTTAGGATTTTTACAAGGGTTTTTAGGTTTAGATAGTGCTGATGGTTCAAGAGATGCAACTTTTGTCATTATTACAAGTTTAGCTAAAACTGTTCTTGGTGAAGGTGATTTTGGTGCATTTGAAAGATTTGTTCCTCCATATGCTGAAATTTTATACTATTTTTATTCATTCTTAGTGACTGTTATCTTATTAAATATTCTAATTGCATTATATGCATCAGCTTATGATAAGATTGTCAGTAATGCATTGGATGAATTCATGGCTTTAGTTGCAGCCAAGACGTTAAGATACATTCGTGCACCTGATGTTTCCGTTTTCGTTCCACCTTTAAATTTACTAGAATTAATCATATCACCATTATCTTTGTTTATCTCTAAACATGCCTATTCTCAACTAAGCCATAGAATCATGTTGGTTATCTATTCACCATTCTTGGTTTATATTTCAATTAGAGAAACTAGAGAATCAAGAAGGGTCCAATACAACAGATTGAAAGGGTTAAGTGATGATGCCAATGAAAATGATAGAGAATGGGATTTAACTGATGGTTATGAAGACGATTACGAAGGAATTTTCGCCACGGATGGTGCTTCAGTTTCAAACGATAGAAACAATGAGGATTTGAGATTACAAGTTGCAGCAGAGAGATCTGATCCAAATTTCAACGTCAAGAAAGAATGGTTTGAAAAAGTTAAGCAGATTTCTCCACCTATTGACAAAGGTGTTGCAACTGGTGTTGGTTGGGAATTATACCCATTATATGAAAAAGTTGAAGAGTTGAGAAAATTGGTTGAAGTTGTTGTTAATGAGAACTCTGAATTGAAAAAAAAATTACAAGAGTCGCCTTCATAAAACCTTTTATTATTCTATTTCTTGTTATGATAACCTTTTTTTAGCAATCCAATACTCACATTTATACTTCCATCCACCTAATCCCTTTGTATCATATGCATACCCACTTTCCACATCACTCTCTCTGTATCCAATTACAAATATTTCTTTAACCAAATCTATCAAATCATCTCTACTGAGTTCCAATCCATTCATTGGAACCTGTTTGTTAACACCGTCAATTGAAATCTCTTGTGTCTCGTCTTGATCCTCAAAATGCCATAACAATGGACCAAAGTTCAACCAATGTCCAGAGGGTGATAACGAGTGTGTTATTGTACGTAGATAATGGATGACGTTGGGAGTTGTATCGATGAAGAAATTTGTGATTATGATATCGAATGAATCCTTATTTGAGATTCTAAATCTTGAGGCATCTGGATCGTTTGAATAGTGTGGTGAATTGGGGAGGTCATTAGGTCCATAGAGATCTATGAACGAACCTGTAACTATGGACATCAGTTCACCAAGGGGCACTGAAGGATGCAACTGTTGGATTTCTTGAAGTTTGGACGGGGTATGGACATCTGGGATGAATATAGGTCTTGTTTGGAAAGATCTATTTTTTTGATGAGATGAAGAGTGTATAAAGGGGAAGATTTGATAGTGATTTGAAGAATATGAATGATTTAGTATATAGTTTGATGTTAGAAGCATATGATAAGAGAATTCATTACCTTGAGTTTTAAAACCTTTTGAAACCAATTCATAGTTTAATCTACCTAATCCAATTCCTGGAACTAATACATTAACGTGTTGTCTATCGTTAAAATCTGGATATTTATCCTCCAACCAATTGAGTAGTCTTTTAAATGAGATATCACGTTCTTCAACTGTATCATCTGACCATTCCCTGTATAGTTGTTTGAAAACAGATTTCACTTTATCGTAATCTTCATAGGTGGCTTTAGTCCATTGTGTTGGATCTGAACTAACCCCCCAGTCACCGGCAATTGTGGTAGCTAGTCCTTGAGTAAATTGAGAGTTGAGACTGATACAGTGCTCTAGAGTGGATATATGGTCTTTAAACCATGGGAGTAGTTGTTGATCCTGTGGTGATAACGATTCCCATTTAAGTCTTTTAGGTTGAACTATTTCCCTCAGAGCATAATCCCCGTAATGGTAGAAAGATGAGCTGAGTATTGTTAGTCAGTTGTTTTCAGTGGAAGTGGGCTGTGGCAGGGGGCAGTGGCCGTGGCCGTGGCCGTGATCGTGTTAAGCGTGTACTTACAGCACCTTTGTCAGTGCCTGAGTCTCTTCGTCCATGGTTCACCGTTATAAGCTCTCTTCCCTTTTTGTTGGCCACTGAGTGGATTATGGAGGGCGTTCGCTATGGGTTTTGGTATATATATTTCCAGTAAATATATATCAAGCCCGCTAAATCCCGACCTCAATAAACACACAAAGTACATAACAACAAGTTATGAGATAATAAAAAGGTGGAAAGTATTACTAAAAGCCATATGAGAAACAATAAAGTATAAATTGAAATATTTAAATTGAAAACTAAACAAAACCCCCAGGAATTTATATATATATATATATATATATATAAAAGATTCAACAATTACAGCTACTTTCCGTATCATTAGTCACATTCAAATCCACTCTTTGTTGAGGTTGATGATTCTCAACAACTTCACCAGTTGGTAGTTTATTACCAATTGCTAAAAAGACATCTTTAACGTTAAATCCAGTCTTTGCACTAGTTTCAAAAAATAACAAACCTTCTTCTTGACTTAATGATTTGCCTTCTTCATATGCAACTTTCCTCTCTGATTCTTCATTTTCAACTATATCATATTTATTCCCTACTAATGCAATTATTATATCCTTTGAAGCTTGCTCATGTAACTCTTTAACCCAATGACGTGCCTTTATGAAAGAAGCAGGTTTTGTTATATCGTACACTACCAATGCAGCTTGTGCATTTCTGTAGTACATGGGAGCCAAAGATGCAAACCTCTCTTGACCAGCTGTATCCCATATTTCGAACTTTATCGTTTGATCACCAATGGAACAACGTTGAGTTAAAAATGCTGCTCCTATGGTTGGTTCTTTGTTCTCTTGGAAGTCATTACTGACAAATCTCAAAACTAACGAAGATTTCCCAACGGCTGCTTCTCCTAAGAGAACTAGTTTTACTGAAGTTATTGGCTTGGACATCTTTAATCTCTAATCTCTGTACAACTGCTAAACAATAATGGTTGTTATCTAAAGGAGCTTTTAAACTCGGCTGTTTTTTAAACTTTAGGTGATAATTTCAGATTATGGCCGAGGTGTCTGGGTGCATAGAAATATATATACAAAGACTACACTGAATAACTAATACAAATGTTATGAATTCTATTGGTTATAGCTTCTGTTTAGTTGTTAAACTGCCACCTTTGGTGCCGATAGGATTGACCACCAACCCACCTTCAACATCACTTGTAGTGGAATCCCTATCACCAAAGAATATAACAGTAACGCTTAAATCATCTCTATACCTTCTTGATTTAGGACTTGGAATGCTCACAAGAGTGCTCACGTAATCTTTACTACCTCCTAAACTCAATGCATTTCTAATGAGATGAGTGGAGACGTTTGAATCTTCTAGTAGATACCCATGTTCACCTTCTGTTTTATTACGGAATGGTGGTCTTTGCGATTGAATTGTATGTTCTGGAGATATGTCTTTAACGTATGGGATATTTGTCTCTGTTGTCTTGTTGAAAGGGTTCCATTTGAGTGATTTGTTTGTCGTGGTTGTCGTATTAGAAGTGAGAGGTGGTGAGATTGGATTGTGTTCTAACCATTTGACAACAAGACCCACAATTTCTTCATTTGATAACAGTTCGAATAATCCATCGGATCCCAATACAACAAAATCATCCCTTGATGGATTAATCAAAGTTGATGATATAACAGGTTCAGCTGTGACATAAGGTGGTGAAAGAGATTGCTTTGGTGGTGATTTGAAATAGATTTTCAAATGATCAGGTAATGAATCAAACGTCTTACCATTAACTTCGTTCAACTTATATCTAAAATCTCCAAATGCTCTTGAAGGTTGTAATGAACCCAAGACTCTACCATTTTTGATAACAGTTGGTTCATTTGGATGTTCATCTTGGATTCTTTTAATCTCATCAGGATTATCACCAGTTTGATCAATTGATAATGATTTTACAGTCCATTGATTTTCATCGTTTAAAGAACCTAATAAAGCTCTTGAATCACCAGTTACTGCAACTTTAAATATTTTCGATTTAGAATCATAAAATGATAACAATCCACATGAACCTGAAGATGCAGGTAATGCATCAATGGCAATTTGTTTATCATTTGGATTGGCAAATAAATTTTGTAAACTTTTTTGAACAATTTCATTATCCAATTTAATAAACCCATGTTTAATTGCTGCATCAATTGAATCTTGATTTGGTATGATTCTTAAATGTGGGTTTTGTAAATCAGGTTTATAAATGGCACCAAGTTCATTGACAACTGTATTGATTAGTTCATCTCTTAACTTTAAACTTGTATAATAACCAGAATGACCATCATAAATTCCCCAAAAATAAAAATCAACAACCTCTTCCTCTTCTATGCCTTCTCTTGTCACTTTCTTCACTGGCACTGTAATGACAGACTCTGATCTATCGTCTTCAATGGGGTTATTACTTGGTAACTGAGAGATATCATATCTAATGACTCCTTTACCTCTATTGACAAAATAACTCTCCTCTAAATTTCTTAACCGTCTATTAATTTCATCGTCGTTTAAAAGAAAGATATTCTGTTGATTTTTCGAACCTTGGATTGGTTTACTACCTGTCGTACTAAAATTTTTAAACCCAGTATCAAGTATTAATGGAGGTGTAAGTGATATGTATGAAGCTATTAACAGTAAACTTGAAGCTATTGCAATTGGTGTTCTTCTTAGTGAAGGAAATGGTAGTTGTCTCAGCTGTTGATAGTTGGCTATGAGCCTTTTGGAGAACTTGACAGCATTGGACCTTGTAATAAACACCAGCGTCATCTTTGTCTATTCTAACAATATGAGTTGTCTAATCCTCCTCCTCAAATATGTCTAATTGTGTTTACTTTTGTTGAGCGCTTTCCAATTTGTAAATTGCGCTAGAAAAAAAAGATCTGTCAAAAGTGTTAGTGTCAAGAAAAGAAAAAAAAAAGTGTAGCCCCAACTGAGAATCGAATGGGGTTTGAATATCTAAATACTACTACTACAACTACAACAACTACAACAACAACAACAACAACAAGCTATGTTAAAACTATAACCACTATATGTGCTTACAAGACTAATAGACTCATTGTGATACACATCCACCCACCGAGAGCCAATTTCAAACCATTATTCAAGACGAATTTTGGTACAGCACCACCAGTGGTACCTCCAGAAGAACTTGAACCACCAGCAGTACTTGATTCTTCTTCATCAGATGATGAACTTCTTCTTCTAGTTGAAGTGGCTACATCACTACCACTGATTCTTCCTCCTGATGAATTTTCTCCAATGAAGGATATTCTCGTGGTAGAACCACCACCAATAGCTGCAGTTTCTGTTCCTCCATAGGTTTGATCGTAGTTTTGAACAGAAGTGGCACTTGGAATGGTATTTGTAATAACTTCAATGTCTTCATCATCTGTATATTTAGCCTGTGCAAGGGCAATTTGATAGTTATCCAAATCATACACGACATAGGCAGATGTTAAGAATGAATCACCAAGAATAGCACCTTCATCACCAGAACTCAATATGGCAAGGGCACATTGAGATCCACTATTGTCAACTGAAAGTACAACGTTTTGTAATGGTACCGTTATTTCAAATCCTTGAAAGTTATAATGAAGTTTGATCGAAGATGATGACGATGGACATTGTAAAAGATAATAACCATAACGAGAAGAGTATCTAGCACCTAATGAATCAGCAATATCTGATATGATATTGGATGGTAAATATGTTAAAGTTGTACCAGAATCTAATAGAGCAGGTATTGATTGAGTTGTAATGTTAACTTCGTTATTATCAGATTTAATTGCAATGGTTGATAGAGTTATTTCCAACTTAATTGGGTTTGTATAACCATATGTAGCATAGGTGTTTATAATTGGTAATAGTTGTAAATTTCCTTCATATTTAGCATGATCAACTCCACCAAATAGTACATTCCCCGTGGCAGCATCTGGATCGTTTAAATATAAGGAATAAGCCCTTGTGTTTATCAATCCATCTTGGACTAGTTTAGTTGGTAGATTTGCATAGGTATAACCATCACCAGTGGTTACCAATTGACCAACATTAGTAGTTTCTAAACCTTCTAAACCAATTCCTAAAACACCCATGGATGAATTTGATTGATTTGCCACAGCAAATGAAAAATCTTTAACTTCTAACCCACCAACATCAATGTTATCAACACCCCAAGTACCTAATGCATAGGTTCTATCACCGTATAAGATATAAAAATCAGTATCGTTTGAATTCCAAGAACTTGATTCATCATGGTTAAAAGTACCATATTGTGAACAGTCCAAAGTGGCTTCCGATGGAGAAACTGATTCAGCAAATAATGCCTTGTTTTCAACAGTTGGTGTGGAAATTGCATCGTCGTTATCGTAGTTGACAATAGCACCACCTTTGGTTAAATCTTGTAAAAATTTTGAATCGTCTATAATTCTATATTTAGAACTTGAAGAAGATGATGAAGAACAATAAGGATTTTCTGCACCAGAGACCCAAAGATCAGAAGATCCAGTGTCAACCAACACGGTGACTTCGTTCTTATTCGTACCAATGGTCAACAAGATTGAATAAAAACTCTGTTCGTTTTTCAACTCACTCAAAACAGTACCATCTGGTGTATCGGCTCTTTTCCAAAGATGACCTGGAGTTGACTCTTTAAAAGAACGACCAGATGTAACGTTAAACCCCAGTTGAACAACATTCTTAGCAATGACACTGCTGATCAGAAACGGTAGTATAAGCATCATGTATCTGTATATTTAAAATACCTATCTACTCAAATTAATGTTTATTGTTCAACAGTTGTTTAATTTTGCTCATTTCAATCTTCATTTATAGAAAAAAAAAAGACCCTAAAAATGTTTAAAAAAAGAAAAAGATCATTCTCGGTGATGTTTTTTCTCAGTAAAAAAAAACTGAGGCACATGGCTGTGCTAAATTTTATAGCCTAAAAAGTAAGGTGTTTGAAACAATTTTTTTCATTGTCTTGGTTTTTAAATAAAAGACAAGGGAAAAAATGATTAAGGTCATTCTTTAGGTTGGTAAAAATTGTCATGATCATGGCCCGTTCGCCGTTTGATAAATCTAAAAGTTTATAGATTAGTTTAAACTCTGTAAATTATTTAATGGTTGTATCAAGTTATTATCGTTTAATCATCTTCAGTAAAATTCACAAGTGGTGAATTTGAGACATATTCTAATGACGTTATTCTTATGCCAAGTAAACTAGAACAGGTTATTATTAAACCTGTGCACTTTTAACAATTACTATTCTCCTTACTGGAAAACTGCAAGTGATCATTATTCCATGTTTCAGTGCATTTTAAACCTACAAACTCAGATCTAGAATAGTAATATGATGTCATATTCTTTCGTAAATGATCTATTAGAACCTTATCTTGATCAATAGTCATCAATACATCTATTTCCATCTCTTCAATCAGCTGCTACACAGCCTTACATTGATCATATATATATATATATAATTAATAATACACTAAATAACACACCAAAATCTTTTAAATAGATATGAATGAATCTTTAAAGCTATCGTAATCATAGATAACAGTTTCATAATCGGTATTTTCATTAATACACATATCACCACCACTTGGTCCAATATGTTCACAATGAACTTCTGGTCTATATCTAACCATGTTTTGATGTAATGATCTACAAAAAACTGTATCTCTACCACCTTCCCATGCTTTACCAAATGGTAAAGATGTCAAATGTTTTAAACATGCATCTTTGGAATCATATTGTTTAAAAGTTGTATTTGAACAATAAGTTTCATGAACTGAACAAATACTACCAGAAATTGCTTGATTTAATGAATTAATTTGTTCTAATGATAAATCATCTGTTGTTTCCTTACCAGAAATTGCTGAATATCCATGTTTTTGAACAATTTCATAAAATCTATCCCATCTTTTAAATGATAAATCATATTGACTAATTTGTCTCTTATCGTTCAATTTGACATAAATATTTGCCTCAAATGGTATTGTTATATTGTTAAACAATGGGAATACAGCTTTAATTATAACGTTTAATGAATATTGATCACAATTACCATTAAATCCATAAACATCATAATCAACTCCATATCCAAATATGTTTAACAATGCACTATCTCTAATTTCAACGAATAATCCAAATAGATACTCTGTATTTAACTCTCTACCAGAATATTGTCTAGTAATATCAATTCTACCAAGAACATTCTCTGCAAATAAAGTTGAATTTATTGCCTCTGCTTGTGCTTCGTTATTTGGATAGAGAAAAGTATCAACCAAAAATAATGCATGTTCATAAAGTTCTAAACTATCAAATAAACAAACGTTATCAGGATTGTATTTATTTTGATCTGATTTGGCTTGTTCCACTATAGAACTTGGAATTGTTATTGTTTCATCACGCTTTGGGAAGAAATTATATGTGGCACTATACGGTAGTGGATATACCTGTTGTATAAGTAAAGATGTTATAATCAATACCGATTGTAATTGCATTTTTTGTACTATTTGTTTATAACCACAAGTAGTATTCTATTGTAATTAAACTCAATTTTGAGGTTCCATTGGCTTTCTTATATACAAACAAATTTTTTCTATATACTATTATAACTGCAGTTATACCAGTGATTAAACCATTACAACGATGACCTTAACAGATGATCCGATTGATGATCTATTATATATTTATACGTGTGTTTATGCACATTTTTCAATGATGTACATTTAATGATGCTGAGTGATGTTCAAAAAGCAAACTAGTGTTTAAACACCTCCATAAATCGATCAGCAGGGGATTAAAAGAAATTGATGATATTGATGGCCTGTTTAGTTCAAAAGAGTGGTAGGGATTATAGTACCAAGGCATTATTTGTGATTTACACTTGCGGGAATTAGCTATATACCAAGCAAATAAGCGACCTTTTCATCAAGCGATGCAAAGGGTGGAAAGACTCGGTTGATCACCTCTGGATATGAGCCGTCATAATTTAGAGAATATTTTGATAATTAGAGCTTTCCTGAAATGGTGTAGTATCTCCAAAATCAGTATGTCTTACTTGAAGTAAATAGATCTCTGGAAAATAAATAGATCTCTGGAAAATAAATAATATTGAGGTACATTACAAGGCACTAATGAGATGAAGATGTGTAAAATCAGGCAGAAATTTACTTTAAAGGCATCGTAAACTATTTCTGTATGATTGATCTGTCATAAGCTAACTTAACCAACGCCATTATCAGTAATAATTAGACCCAAAATTTCCACCTCAACCATCCACAAGATTAATTCACACCCTTTACAAATCTCAAGTTTCAACTGAAACAGTGAGAAAATCGACTAGTACTGTGAGATGAGCGTTACCACGGTTTGGAAAAGTGGATAGATGCATAAATAAGCAGTGTAAAGTACAACACTCTCTCTAGCAACTAGCATTACCACACGCTTAAAGTTTTGTTTGCATTTGTGTTTTTTTTTTTTTTTTTTTTTTTTCCCGTGTTTGTAGATCCTTCAACGTCATTTTTTTAATTTGTAATGAAAAATGAAGATCCGCGTAATTCCACTTTGAAACAATTGCATTGCCTAAGTAACGTAACTTGCATTTTTCGCTAGTTTGGTAGGGAAGTAATTAAGTGAAGACCTTCATACTACTTATTTACACTACACCTTGTCAAGTCATGGTCTTTGTGTAGTTATTATCACTGAAAATTATAAAAATTATCAACTATGTTTATAGTAATAGGAATTGAACTTTTTAAATTCTATTGCTTGTATGGGTTTTGGGTCTCTGACTATTATGCAATGCCGCATTAGCAGCTGCACTAGCAACTGCGTTAGAAGCGGCAGCACTGGCACTTTGAACTCGTTGACTTGGATGACGAATGGCCTTTGCATGGTATGGTTTACTCTTGAACTCTTCTCCATTTGGACTTTGTGTAGAAACAATATTAGTTGAAGAAGTGGTTGATTTTGGAGTGAAAGCATTAGAGGCAATATCATAAGGTGATGAAAATCCATTGGTTTCATTGTTATTCAAATTTGGTGTACTAAATTCTGAAGTGTTTACAGTGGTATTTGGTGATTGAACTGAATTTGGTAGTAAATTAGAATCATAAGAATCAGTGTCTGGAGAAATTGAAGAATTTCCAGATAAATCAGGTTTGTTATCAATGTCAATTTGTCTTTGATGTTCTCTTTGTCTGGCGTTTTCTCTGGCTTGAGCTAGTAAACTTTGTGCCTTTTGCAATGAAACCGTTGGTGTTGCACAAGAACTAATTATAGGTACTGATTCATCAATATCAATGGTTGCTTTGATTAATGCAGCCATCCAATGTCTCATCTCTTCTTTAGTCTCAACGGCAAAATAATGAACTTTAGGTTGAGTGAAAGTTAAACCCTTTTTAGAACCTGGAGCAGGAGGAACAAGTTTGAAACAAAATTTACCATTCCCTGTAGTGGCAGCATATAAAGATACAAATTTATCATCCTCTTTAGCCGGTAAAACCTTATGTGATGTTATATCTATCAAACCACGTTCTCTTGTATCCGTTTGTGAAGTGAAATAGGATAATCTAGTTCCATGAAGTGTGAAAAACCGTTGTTTCCATGTTCCAACAGCAATACCACCTCTTTTGTTCATCCAACCAGAATAATCAGCAGTCAAGGATGATTTTTCTGGTGTAATTGATCTAATACCTTCCATGAAAGCAGAAGTGCCTTTTTTACTATTTTTCTTTCTTAATCCATTTGATGAAGAAATATTACGTAAAGTCTTGTTTCTAACAGCTTCAGATACTGATCTCTTAGTAGGAGATGCAAGCGGCTGTTGTTGTTGTTGCTGTTGTTGACGTTTCTCATCATCAATCGAGTCATCGATGTAAGGATCATTCGAATATAGATAGTCCTTGGCAGCCTCTTTTGCAGAAACTGATCTTCTGCTACCTTTTGTTGGCGAATCCAAAACTTTTGGATCCAAAGTAGGTATACTATCATTTCTAGTGATATTAAGATAGGTGGAAGCTGGTCTTGATGGTGATCCTCTTCTATCAATAATGTCATTATTGTTACTACCAGATAAAAATGAAAAGACAGAGGAATGACGACGATGCTTTCCGTTGTCCTTGGCAATAGCACTAATATCAGACGTGTGTCTATTGTGGGAAATGTTATTTGCAACAGCAACAACAGGGTTAGATCTTATATTAACACTTGAATGTCTTGTATGAGAATTTGTATCCATATAAATACTTGAAGCAGGACGTCCATTCTCCGATGTCAGTGTACTCAGTAGGTCAGCAGCTGACGAACTTTTGAAATTATGAGTACGACTATTGGTTCTTGAATGAGCGGTTGGCTCATATGAAGATTTTCTTGAATGAGCATGGACATTATTGTTATTACCGTTCTTGAATTGGAATGCAGGATTAATATCATAAGATGGTTTTCTTGAATGGCCAACACTTTCGTAATAGGAATTTCTATTGTTCAGTTTAGGTGTATTTTGATTGCTAAATTCACCATTACCTCTAGCTTGTATTGGACTTGGATATGGAGGTGGATTTGGAGCTCTTCTAGGAGATAAGAATTGTTCTACTATGTTACCATTTGATGTCGGTAGTTCGGGCACTTGAGAACTTGGAGGTGGACTCAAAAATGAAGTTCTGTTTCTCAGTGTTTGTGCACTATTATGTAAGTTCTGTTGAATTTGTCTTGAAGAACTTTCAGGTATATCATCCAATGACTTTGATTTATTTCTGCTATGACCCAATGGACGAGTGTAGGTTGTTGCATCATCCTCTAAGGCAACTCTTGGAAGAACTTGAGGAGCTGCTAATAATGACTGATTGCTTTGTTCGTAAATTTCATCCTGTTCGTCAAAGGTATGTTGCTCTGCATTTCTCTTCTGTTGTGCTAATTCTTTCAAGGCTTCAATTTCTTTGAAGATTTCAAATCTTGTACCAAAAGAAGAAATTTCTAATTCTTTCAAATAGGCAAGTTCCAGCTCTAAAAGAATTGAACCTGTAATTTTATGCTTAGAGAATTGGTCTGAGGAATTAGCATCAAATCCCAGATACTTGAAATAAGAACTAACTTGCTCTGGAGTCCACGTTTCAACAAATTCAGGATTTAAAGACTCCACGCTTTCATTGCTATAACTTGAATCATCAAATCTTGGTTTAACATCATTCTTCAACTCTTCTAAAGCCCTGTCAATGTCAGATAAAGCGCCTGTTATATGATTTCCATGCAGTTGCTGCTGTTGCTGTTGCTGCTGCTGTTGTTGTTGTTGCGGTGGAGGAGTATTGTTAGATTGCAACTGAGATCTTCTTTCATCTTGTAAATCTCTTTGAGTAGATTGTCTTCTCTGTAAAGGTTGTTGTGATTGAAACTGATAATTCTCTTGTTGCTGCTGCTGCTTACGTGGGCCCTTTGACAGAGTATTTTCAGCTTCGTCATCTTCGTTGATTGGAGGTGTTTGAGTCACATCATCAAACTTAAAGCCTTTGTTGGATACAGGTGTGCCACTGTTACTTTTGGAAAAAGTTGGAGATTGTTGTTGAGAGTTTGGACTTGCTATTCTTCTTGATCTTGATCTTAGTAAAGTTGGTCTTGAAAGACTTGGTACTAATTGAGTGAAAGATTTTGGATATAAACCAACAGCACCAGTGGCTAACGATTTACCCATATACCAACCATCGTTGTATTCTTTATCATCGGATATCACTTCTATTTTGTCGCCAACCTTTAGCGTTAGTTCATCTTGTAGTCTCGCACTAAATTCCTTTATGGCTTGATATACGGCACCTGTGGCATTCTCCTCATCCAAATTATCGGTTCTGAGGGAAGGCAATTGGCTTCTGAGATCCGAAGCAGTAGCCATATTGTGATATAGTTTGTTTATTAAGGAATGAAGTGATTAAGAATTGAAAGGAAAGTTGAATTAGAATTAAAAAGAGTTCAGGTTGTTGTTTCAAGAAGTTATGAAATCTTGTTTCTCCAGCGCTTGATAGAATATAAAAGTCTGTTCTTCAAAACAAGTGGAGAGACTGGAAAAGATTTAAATCTCAAACTTCAGAGCAGCTTAAAAGAATAGCTGTTGATAAATATTGAATGAATTGAATATGGGACACAAGTGACGATAAATGAACTGTAAATTAAAAACAATTATACGATAACGATTATAGAAACTTAATGTAAAGTATGAAGAAATGGTTGACACCTTTGGAAGTGTTATTTGGTAAAAAAAAAAAAAGACGAAACTTTTTGAATTTGACTGATTAATGGATAGGCGGCAAGTGTTATTTATTACCTCTTCGTTGTCTCTTTTCGTGTTATAAAGCACTCTTAATCTTTTTAATAATCACAATTTCAGTTTTCTTTTTTTTATTCTGGCCCAACTTTTTCCTGTCTTTTTCTATCACGAAATTCGCGAACATTTTCTTTCTTTTCTGGGTTTTTTAAGTTTTAACTATGAATGTTTCTTCGCGAATTTGCGTAATTAAAAAAATGTCACGTGATTGTTCACGTGATGAATCTCAAATTGAATATTGAGGCCTTTAACCGATAGGAGAGATTAAGAACCTTCACAAATGTAAATCTTAGCTTGTGTTTACTATGGAGAACATTTCTAAAGCTCATACTGACATTTAAAATCTTTGTTTTAGAAGGACCAAAAATAATAAGGGTGTTTTACTAATGTCCTTAACTACTAATAATAAGTTTGAAAAGATACAATCTGTGTATATATATAAAAAAAGGTAGTAAGTACCTTATCAGATGTATCAAACATCTAATGGGCTATGAATCAAAGTAGTATATCGTATAATATATAAGAAGAGATGAAGATAAATTTGAATTGCAAGTCTAAGAACTTTTTTTTTTTTTGGGTGCTTTAGTCCATTTTTAAATAGCCAAAATAGTACCAAGGAACAATAGTCCTGCCAAGGAGGCCAAGGTAAAACCAGGGAACTCGACATTTGTAGCAGCACCAGATGATTTGGCTGATGATGAGGCAGCTGCTGAAGACGAAGAGTTTGAACTTTCAGCACGTTCAACAAGGGTAAGGATATCACGTTCAACGTATGGATTGTCGCTACGCTTGGCCAATTTTTGAGCATAAGAATCAGACCAAGTATCGTCATAATGAGGTGCTTTGACAGCTTTTGGAATGGTTCCAGTGATGGCTTCAATATTCTCCTCATCAGTGAACTTAGCTTGAGCTAGACCAATTTGGTAGTGGTCCAAATCATATGTAACATAAGCAGCTCTTAAGAATGAGTCACCTAGGATCACACGATCACTTGGAATCAAACCAACAGCACAATAGGTTCCACTCTCATCTGCAACCAAGAAAGTGTACTCCAAAGGAACATTGATATCCTTACCTTGGAAATCAAAGGTTAAGGATTTGCCATTAGCAGCTGAACATTTGGTGATGTAAAACCCAACTTCTGGATAATATTCAGCACCTAAGTCATCGATGACAGCTTCGACAGCATCCGGTGGTAAACGGGTTATAGTTGTTCCAGAATCTAACAAGGCAGGATACTTTTCATCTAAGATTGTTTGACCAGCAAATTTCACACTGGACAAAGTAACGTCCAAATAAGCAGGTTTTTTGAATCCATCTTCAGCTAAAATGTTAACCAATGGCACTAAAGTTAATTGCCCTTCATATTTGGCATGATCAACACCACCAAACAAAACTTCACCATGATCTGCATCTGGTTTGTCCAAGTAAAGAGAGTATGCCCTTGTGTGTGTATACCCTTGTTGGACTAAAGCACTTGGAAAATTGGAATAAGTCCATCTTTTACTTGTTCCACCATGAGCATAAGAACTCTCCAACTCTTCTAACCCGATACCGAAAACCCCAATAGTTGAATTTGATTCATCTGCTTTGGCAAAAGAAAACTTTTTAAGTGAAATATCATTCAATTGAACAGTATCAGTTCCCCATTTACCTCTGGCATAACTGTAATCACCGTATTGAATGAAGAAATCGGTGTTATTTGAATGCCATGTTGAAGACTTTGCTGAATCAAAAGTACCAAATTCCTGACATTCTTGAGCAGCCTGCTGTGCATCATCTGAGTCATCATCTTCGGCTGCTGCTGCCTTTGTTCCAGTTTCTGATCCACTAACAGCATTTTTGAAATCCTCATAATTTGCATCAACATCAATGAATCTTTCTTGATTCAAAGATCTTTTAATCTTCTTGGAACTACTAGTTTGACAGTATGGATCAGCAGAATCATGTAACCATAAATCAGAAGAACCAGTATCGATTAAAACGGTAATCACATCACCATTTGAACCGATTTTCAATGGAACAGAGTAGAAACTTTGTTGGTTTTTGATGTCCTCTAGATGAACTTTACCATCACGTTTGCTGATGGCTTTTTCATAGGACTTACCATGTTTCACATCAAAGGAAACTTTATGAACACCTGGAGTAGCGGCAGTGACTAGACTGACAGCGATTGAGAGTAAAATAGTGAAAGATAACTTCATTGTAAAGACAATTGGAAATATCTAAAGCTGAATTTTTCTTGCTATAACGAACTGAGAATATATATCACATCCATGACAACTTTTCAACTAATATAGGAAAAGTCGACTGACTTATATACACCATCAAGAATCAAATAAGTATAAATGAATAGCAGTCAAAATCCCCTCGAAGAACATTAGTTCGATGACATCCTTCATGTAGAATGATTTATGTTTGCCAGTATGCACAACGTCCTAAGTATATATGCTTATCAAAAGGAGTTTTATCCAAAGCAGTCTCGAGAGGTATAGCTCGAAAGGAATTGCCGTGCCAAAGAGTTGTTGGTGTTCATCATAGGGGGCAAAATTGTGGCAATAAAGACGTATTTGAGGTTCCCTTTCCTAGTTTTGTGAGGGTTGTCTCAATGATCAAAAACTATAGAATCATGATATCGGAAAATGAGGTTTACTTAGAGTTGTTGACACTTAAAATACCAAAGCCTCATTGTAAACAAAATATAAGCCAAGACCCAAGAGATTTGAGACATAAGGCTCTAATGCAGAGATATAATGAAATTGTTCTTCTCTTTTTCTATCTCCAGATTCTTCAAATATTTTTTGTCATAAACCGTTTGTCCTATCTAGCAATATGAATTGAAAGAGTTAATCATGCAGCTTTGGCAAAAAAACAAGAAGTGCTAGTTCGCCTTATCTGTAGTTCAAATGATGTTTTGACAGACGGCATCAACTTTGATCTATCTCAGGAACATATCAACATTCTAACTTGATTGGATGGGTCTAAATATGAACTCATATCTCACACTGTAGATCTCGAAACTTATTTACAAGTTTATTAGTGTCAGAGACTGCAACTGAGAAGAATTTAACCCAACCAGCATAATTAATATTTCACGTCAACGTGAAACGGGAGTTCGATTACTTATTATATACAAGCTTTTTGCTCATGAAGAGGGGGGTTAAGGCTTCAATTATGTATGGCTGATTAAATGCAAGTCTAAAAGTTTAGTATATTTTCCGATTTATATAAGGCCTTTTAGTCGTGGTGATGTAATGCGGTACGTTGAAATTAAATCAAATTAGTTCATATTTCCAAGATTGTGATAAGAGATTGAACCACAAACGCTACAGGGGCTATTCTTGGTCATATGATATAATGTAACTGTGTCACCTTGAGGGATGAAGTGGGATAGCGTTAGTAAATTTTCAACAAGACTGTCTTTTTGTTAAAATTTCACATAGCGAACGCCGTAATGAGTACAATTGATAGCGCAATATTAAAAGCCATCGGTACATGGACAGCATTTCCATTACTTCCTGAGCTTGAATTTCCAAATGTACTATTCCTATTCATAGCAGTTCCGGTAGATGCACTAGCTCCATATGTTTGTGAATATAGTTGAGCAATAGTGGCTCTTGGAATCTCGCTAGAGATAACTTCGATATCCTCCTCATCTGTATAATTTGCTTGAGCCAATGCAATTTGATAATTATCCAAGTCGTAGACAACATAAGCAGATCTCAGGAACGAATCTCCAAGTAGTAAACCATCAGCATTCGTTGACATTGCCAATATACAAGTCTCACCAGATGTGTCAACTTCTAATAGAACGTTAGCCAAGGGCACATCAATCTCCACACCTTGGAAATTATAAGTAAAATATGATTCAGGAGATGATGGACAGTCCAAGATATAATATCCATATGCTCGGGAATACTGTGCACCAAGCTGTTCAGCAATAGCTTCAAGCATTTCAGATGGTAGATAAGTCATGGTTGTACCAGAATCTAATAAAGCAGGGTATTGAGAATCAGATACGGTCAACACAGAACCATCATCGTCGGTATAAGTAATACCTGATGAAGTAATCTCAGTCTTGACTGCTGTTTTAAAACGGGAGGACTGCACAGTGTTTATTATAGGAACAAGTTGTAAATCACCGGTATACTTAGCATGATCAACACCTCCAAATAAAACGTTACCAGTTGTCTCATTGTATCGATTCAAGTATAGTGAGTAAGCTCTTGTATTGATCATCCCGTCTTGGACTAGTCTAGTTGGTAAATTAGCATAAGTGTACGCATCTTTGCCAGATTTCCCAGCATAAGTAGACTCCAAACCTTCAAATCCAATACCGAAAACACCCATTGATGAGTTTGATTCGTTAGCCACTCCAAATGATAAGCCCTGGACCTCTAATTCACCCATGTTTATCGTATCAACACCCCACTCACCGGTTGCAAATGTGAGATCAGTGTAATGGATGAAAAAAGTAGTACCATTACCGGACCAGCTTGTTGATGAACATTTATCAAAAGTACCATACTTACAACTTACCTTATCTGCGTTCGATACCATAGTAGCTTTTGTGAATGATCTTTTGTCAAACGAATTTGATTTACAATAGATATTATCACTTCCTGGAACCCATAAATCTGAAGATCCAGTGTCCATTAAAACTGTAACCTCATCCTCTTGTGATCCAATTTTCAACGTTACTGAATAGAAAGTATTCTGGTTTATCAACTCAGTTAACACCACATCATTAATAGTAGATCTACGTACCAGAGTTTCATCCGTAGAACTTTCAAAATTAGCACCTCTCGTTATGTTGAAAGGTATATTATGATAACCGACATTTTTAGCGATTATGGGTATGAAGGTGATAAATGTTGTTATTATATATGATGCCTTCATATTTCATTGGATTTCAAAACAGTTGGTAGATCCATATACCTTGTGTGATGATAAATAAGAGAGAGAATGAGACCATTTTAAATGAGTTATGAAGGGCTTTATAAATCCCTTAAACATGGCTTAAGGAAAGGTTTGGCAAAAGAGGCTTATGCTTCTAAAAGGGTATGAGATGTTTTCTTTTGCATGGGCTTAGAGCACAGTCTAGAGTCTTTAATAAGGAAATGCGCTCAAAAACTGGTTTAAAGCTGGGACTAAAACCATTTAAGAGTCTTTTTTTATGTCCTGATGAGATGAAATCGGCATGAAATGCAGCTTTTATATATTGGTCTTGGCCATCAAAAAATGGGTATTTCAATCACCTAAAAAATTGAAACCCATCGTTGATTAGAACCCAACGCGCTTAATGATGCCTCTAATGCCCTTTATGACACAGGTGTCGAAGTTTCAGTTGTCCATTTCCATTGTTCCTTGGAAGCTACAAACATTTGAGGTTCACAACTGAATGATAATATACAATCAACAATTTTTTCTCTATATGACTATAAAAGGATGACTAAATAGACATAAGCAAAGAGTAAACAGTATACTATCACAATAGAGGTTTTCATATAGACTTCTCTGATAGTATGTTCTCGTATATATTGTGACTCATTAGATGTTCTGATAACATAATAAAATCAACCAATAAAGTAACCACCAACTTGCTTTAGCATTAAACTGTAACGTGTAATTTACCTTGGTATTTGCTACCAAAAACGGCAAGATTTCAAAAATAAGAAAAAGCGGTTTTAGCTCAGTTGGGAGAGCGTCAGACTGAAGATCTGAAGGTCCTGTGTTCGATCCACAGAAATCGCATCCGCTTTTCTTTTTTTTTTTTCAGGTAAATTTTAACCTTTCTAATTGTTTTGACTTTATTTTTCGGTATTAACTAATAATGCTTGATGCGTTAAACTAGCTATCAAACAAGGTGAACTCTTAACATTGCAACACCAATAGGGATCAAAATGACAGAGGGACCAACAGTAAATAAACCTGTTGTAGGACCCTCAGGTAGAAAGATTGTATATGACAAGGATGGCAAACCGTAAGTGCATTGTTCTTTTATCATGTGTTCAATCGCAAGATTTACTGACTAATGAAACAGATGTCGATCTTGCAACACCTTATTAGATTTCAAGATGGCAAATGTTGGTTCGAAAAAAAAGCTTTCTGCTGATAATAGTAGTAAGACTATTACACCTGCTTTTGCTACAGCAGGAGTTGCTGGAGCTGCTGCTGCTGCTGCTGCCATTGCCACTTCATCCTCCACACAACCCTACGCAAAAGACTGTCCACCAGATGTCAATAGCCTTGGTCGTTCAACATGGACTTTCCTCCATTCTTTAGCTGCATCATATCCTCAGACTGCATCTCCTACAGAACAAACTAATATGTTAAACTTTCTTGATATATTCTCCAAGATATATCCATGTTGGTTTTGTGCAGAAGATTTTCAAAAATATATAACGAAGGAAGAGACTAAACCAAAAGTTAAAACCCAAGAAGAATTTGGAAGATGGTTGTGTGATGCACACAATGAAGTTAATGTAAAAGTTGGAAAACCTAAATTTGACTGCAACTTATGGAAACAGAGATGGAAAGATGGTTGGGATGATGGAAGCTGTGATTAAAAGTTCTATCAATATTTGTCAATAATTCCCTGTAAAAAGATTGTACATACAAACATAAATCAATACATATATATATATATAATCATACTTGGTAGTTTAATTTCTTGTCATCAGATGTTTCAATTGAAGGGACCAAAGACTTGTAGAAAGTTTTGTAGGGGTAGTAGCAAATGATCGGTAATACCTTCGGCTTTTGTCGTCTAGTTAGGAAGTTTTCAAGAAATACTAGTACTTTTTTTTTTCCTGTTCTTAATCTGAATTAGTAACTCTATATAAATTATATAAAACCTATATAGTATAAAACCAACTTTATAGTTTACTAGTCTAATTTACTGTTGAACACTCATTTGGTAATTAATGAGTTTCTAGATTTAGTCTTAATAGTTATATTTGAATTTCTTATTGCGAATTAACCTGTCGCTGATGTCTTGAACATCCTCATAGTTAAAGTTGAGGAGGAGTTGTTCACTATATCGTAGTAGAATTTTTAATTTTATGAAATTCAAAGAGAGTTAAACATTGAATTTGACTATGACGAGTTTGTAATCCTCAAAACCCTTTTCAAAAAGCTTAATGTTAAAGTCAGCTGCTTACAAGTGGCTTAAACAGTACAACTATGAAGTTTATTTTACAATATATAAATTTTATATAATTATATAATCTATATAGAATTTTTATCCAAGCGGTACACATTATGATCAGGAAAAGGTAAGATTATACAAGGAATAGCTGATTACCACCTTTTGATAATCGTGCTCTAATTCTGCTACCACTTACGAAAAAAAATTATAACAACTACAATTAGATATCATTAAAGATCGTAGTGTATATATTTCAGTCCCAAGTCCTAAGTAAAAAGTGATAACTTCAAAGGAACAGAGCTTCCTCTACCACTAGGATATAATTTTTCAGCACCTTTAAATGCTCTAGGTTTTGGTAAATCGTTCTTATTGATAAATCTGAACTTCTTATCGTCAATGACTATTTTCTCTTCAGTAGCACCCCCATTCAGTGTATAAGAACTTGTATCAATGTTCTTTTTGCTTCCGTCATTTCTATCATTTGTAGTTGGAGAAGCTTCAGCTGCAGCACCAAATAGACGTTGTTTGAAATTGTTGCTCGTGTTGTTGGAGGAAGCCGGTGGGGCGGGTGGTTCGTGTCTCGATGTTGGTGGAGTTGGGGATGGGGCAGTTGGAGCACTTGGAGCAGCTGATGCTGGCAGTGAAGGTGGAGGCGGCGCTGGAGCAGAAGGTAATGATGGAGCAGAGGAAGTAGGCAATTTAGGTGGAGCAGGTGGGGCAGGTGGGGCAACATACGACTGACTAGGAGGTGGTGGAGGTCCATTAGGAAGTGAAGGAGGAGGTGGTGGAATTGAGGGTACGCTTGGGGTGTGAAAATCATCATCGCCATCACTTTCGCCATCACTATCAACAACGAATCTATCATCTCTCTTTTGATTGATCTCTGATAAGAATGCAAAGGCACCACCTGCAGGAGGAGCAGGAGGAGTATTCAAAGATGCTGAAACTTTCTTAGGCGCTGAAAATGATGCCGGTGGAGGTGGAGGAACACCTGAAGGTGCTGAAGTGTTTGGTAGTGGTGGAGGTGGTGGTGGGATTCCAGATGGTGCCGATGTAGTGGGAAGTGGTGGCGGAGCAGTAGGAGCAGGATGTGGTGTAAAAGCTGATGGTGTCGATGGTTTCGATAGACTTGGAACAGGAGGAGCTAGTGGAATAGGCGTGGATTTCTTAGAGTGTCCAACTCTTGCAGCAATAGCATCGGCTAATGGATTCCCAGAAGGTGTAGGGATTGAAGGAGCAGAAGAAGGAGTAGTAGATGATGGTGACTTTTTAATGTCTAATTCAACTGGAACTTCATTAGCTGCTGTGAAATTAGATGGAACTTTGTCAACAACATATGTGTCGTCTCTCTTTTTTTGAATTTCAGCCAAAAAGGCAAAAGCACCACCGGCTGGGGGAGTTGGAGCAGGTACATTTGATGTGACCTTTTTAGGTTCTGGAGCTGATAGGAATGCCGGTGGAGGTGGAGGTGGGACACCAGAAGGTGATGAAATTGTTGGTAAAGATGGTGGAGGTGGTGGGATATTTGAAGGAGCTGAAACGGTTGGTAACGGTGGTGCGGGTGGAGGAATCTCTGATGGAGCAGAGCTTGTTGGAAATGATGGAGGAGGAGGAGGAGCTGGCGGAGGTGGAGGACCTCCAGATGGTAGAGAAGGTGCTGAGCTGGTTGGAATAGGCGGTGGCACTGGGGGAGCTGAGGATTGTGGTAATGGAGGGGCTGAACTTGGAGGAACAACTGGTGCTGCTGGTGTTGCTGATGATACTTTTCTTTGGGGTCTTGTGGATGGTATAGAAGGAGCAGATCCAGTTGGCAAAGGTGGTGGTGGTGGTGGAATTGAATTGTTGTTTGAGTTGATTGATGAAGATGAAGAGTTTCTAACATGAGATGATTTTTTTGGAACATGTGGTGGAACCTTTAGACTATTGTTGTTATTATCATTATTAGCACTATTACTATTGTTCGGTAATGGCGGAGCAGTGGCTCTTGGAATAGGAGGAGCTCCAAGGGAAGGTATTGGAGGAGCACTGCTGGCAGGTAATGATGGTGCCGAAGGAGCCGAAGGAGTACGAGGGACTGATACGTTTCTTTGTGGTCTAGATGATGGAATTGAAGGTGCAGAAGCTGTTGGTAAAGAAGGTGCTGATGGAGTTGAACGTTTCTTTAAAGTTGGAATTCCATTGGCGAACAAGTCCCCAAGTTGTGGAGCAGAGGGTGGTTGTGGAGCAGAAGATGGAGGTATTCCTGGAGCACTTGGGACAGAAGAGCCAAGGCCGCTTGATGGTTTGTTGTTTGATTGTAGCAAAGGCGCACTTTTATCGACCGTGACAGCCTTTTTTAGATTGATCTTAGGCTTTTGTATCTCTTGTAACAGGGCATTGATCCCAGCACCAGATGGTGGGGCCGCAGCTTTAGGTGCAGAATTGAACCCTCCACCAAGTGCAGGGGGTGGTGGACCTGGCGGAGGAGGTGGTGGAGGAGGAGCAGGAGGCATATTTGAGATATAATAAATATATATTAAACCCGTGATCAAAACAATGATGAATCTTAACAGAAGGCTTCTCATGTTTAACAGCACTCATTTTGAAAGGGTTTAATAACAATTCGGAAAGAAACAAAAAAGTTTAAAACGAGTTCGCGCAGAAACTCTTACCCGGATCTTCAAATGGGTATAAAAAAAAGCATGAAAATTTTTTCAATACTAGACATTCTTAATATATCAGTCAATGATCTAGATAGACAAAAGATCAATACCCATTGAATAAAACAAATGAGTGAAGTATAACCCTTGGCAAAGAGTACTTTGATCAATTGATGTTGAAAAACGCATCAATTTAGATGAAGGGTTCGTCTTTACGATTTAAATGTTTATTCTTTGCTTTTTCGAAGATCCTTACACCTTTCTTTTCCGTGGTATAATGATTCAAAAAGAAGCATAGATCAAAGATAACCACACTTTTGTCAAGTACGTTTGTGAACTATAAGCAATTAGTAGGATTTTTGCGCTATGAGTTGTGAAACTGCATTTTCTTTAATCTTTGGGAAATGTTAAAGTTGGCATTGTGTGCAACATTTTGATAGTTACATATATAACTATATATATATACGTCATTTACGTGATGAACTTGTATTTGTAGTTATAAAAATCCTAACCGAGCTTCAGTCTTTGAGTTATAGTCGACCTTTCTGTCAATATTAGACTAGAGCTAACGCTAGACTAATCTGAGATTCAACCATCAGATTTTGATCAATTTCAAAACCATTTATCCACAAGTTATATGCTGGTACAAATGCGAGATTTCAAATCTAGTTTAAGCGTACATAGATTGTTACGGTTATATGAAACTTTCACCTACAGATAAGCTTGATCTTGTCTACATCTTGCGCTAGTCCCAGTCAGCAATGACATAAATCCCTCCACAATTCGTCAAGATTTTACAACTTATCTTCTGGTGCAATAAAAATCTATTTTGCTCATAGGGAAATCTAGATTCTCTGTAAAAAGTGATAAAATCACTAAAACTAGTAATTTGTTCTCACTTTGGTATTTGACAGTCAAATTTAAATAGTTAAATCTACTTAAACTTGCATTTTCTTAGTTTAAGTTTTGATGCTTTAAAACTCTAAAGCTGGGACTATATTCGCTATATCTCCTAAAATCTTCCTTCCTTTGACATTTTTTCCCATGTTCTTAGAGGTTTGGTGGTTGCTATCCTACTTTGAAATACCGTAGAGTTTATTGATGCATACACTAAAAACATTCTAAATGTACGATTCATCTAACCTCATCTTGAACTTTATGCGGTAGGTTCATGCAGGATTTTCAGTAGTAGACTTTAGAGTACCAAGGTTATTGATTGATCCTCGTTTCATTTCAAAAGAGTTTACTACTAATCTTACAGATTATGATAGCAATATGATGAAAAGGTATATAATGATTAACTTGAGAATTTGAAGTGGCAATTAAAGTTAACAGATTGATCTAAATTTTCTCAAATGAGAAACTGAAGATGCAGATTATTGTCATATTTTCTTTTTCGATTAGATCAATATCAAGATATACCTATAGTCTTTGCCTATTTTAGTATCAGATTCATACAAAAGCTCTAGGGAGGGGAATAGACATTTTCATCTCCATTCATTTAAACTAAAATTCAAATTGCAAAGATCAGATACAGAGGTTCAAATCCAAACACTTATTATTTATATAAATGAATCATCTTCTCATTGAAATCACTTGGAGATTCAATCTTTTTTAATATTCTCAAGTGGAGAAAACTACGCTTCAAGTATAAAAGATTAGTATTGTTCCATAATTCTTCTTCTGGATTCTACTGTAAAGCTTATTTATAGTGAAATAAGCTATTGAGATAGATAAAACTTGGTTTTCATTATTATATTTCATTTCAACTTTACTCTACTTATACTCTATTCCTTTCAATTTTTTTCTATCTCCCAGATTTGATCAGATTCAAACTAATCTTGAAATAATGATGAGCTTTGATAGAAACAGACCCTCACATGTCAGGTAAGTAACTTTCATATTGAGCTATTTTTTTTGTCATGATCAAAACAATGAAAGTCTTTGAAGGTGAAGTTTTCGGTTTTCCTGAATTTTTTTGGATGGATCATTTTGATTACTACATTCGGTCACTCTAAAACCCATTTTTATCAGCTTTTGATACTAACAATATATAGACTTCCTTCTTTTACCGAGTTGACTTCCAATTTTGACTCATCATTGCATATAAGAGGTCAATCCACCACTACTGAAGCAGCTCCAGGCTCTGAAGTTGAAAAGAGCACTAATACAAAAATTACATCAACTGCGGTAGCTAGAGATGCGTCATATCAACACCAGCAACAGCAGCAGCAGCAGCAGCAGCAGCAGCAGCAGCAGCAACAACAACAACAACAACAAAATCCAATTAGTGCACCGGTATCATCTAAAAGGGCTACGCAAACTTCTCTAACAGCTCGAACTTCAACACCATTTCCACCACAAGGCACACATTCTCAGCAAGTGACACCAGCACCTAACTTTGCAATTCGGTTGCCACAACAACAGCAGCCACTTTTACAACAGTATGTTCAATATCCACTACAGCGTCGTCATCAGCAACAAGAACCATACCCACCACAAACTTACCAATCACAGTCACAAGTACAAGCACACACAGAACCTGGTGGTAGACTCCAACCCCCTCATGAGCTACTGGCCAATTTCAGATTCCCATCTCATCCATCGACTAAACAACAGCAGTTTCAGGATCAACAACATCTACCTCAAAGTTTTTCTTCATCGGTTGCTGAACTACAAAGACAAGAGGAACCAGAATATGTGACTACCAGTATACAACAACAAAACATTACACAATTACCACAATCAGCAGGACATCATGTACATATACAAAGATCTCAAGAGCCGACCAGAAGATTGTCATTACAAATCCCACCGTACTATACTAGTCATGTGAAAAACGATTCTCATGATTCTCAATCGTCATTAGGAACATTGGCTGACATTGCAACCTCAACAAGAGATGAAGATTTCAAGAGCTTGTTGAATGAGTTGGAAACAACATTGTCAAATTTTGAGAGTTTAAGTCATATTGTTAGGGATATTAGAACGGATTTTAGCAGTAATTGTAACTTATCAAGAATTGAGAATAATAAAAGTCTAGTTCAATATCCCTTACACGATGAATCTGGTTCATTCCAGTTTATAACATCGACTCATTTCAAGAAATTTCTGGATAATATTCCTATTTTGGCGCTAAATGAAGCTATTAAATTCTCTCAAAACATCAATCAATTTTTTCAACATTGGTTGATACAAAAGGAGAGTGATGCACAAAGTAAAGAGCATAATAGAAAGCAAGAAGAAGAAGTTAGAAATCAGTTTGAAGAAGAGCAAAAGCACATTCAAGCTCAAAAACAACACCAACAGCAACAGAAACAGCAACTACAACAGAAACAACAAACAATGCGGCAAATATCAGCCCAGAATCAAGTTGTCAGTTCGTCATCAAGACGATCACATCTGAGGCAACAAAGTCTTCACAGACGGAAGGAATCAATTGCATCTCAACGTCTACACCAACAGTCAAAAAGGGAAAGTTATAAATCTGCTGATAATATTACCAGTGTGCATTCCACAGATGATTCATCTTCATCTGTATCACCAACTAAAAAGAAGAAGATGTCAAATATTACCAAATCAGATGGTATTTCACTAGTTGTGAAACCACCAAAACCTGTTACAGAGAAATCCAACACTGACGATTCTATTAGCAAGGGAGTTTTACAAGAAGAATTATCCATTAAAATAAATCACAAATGCCAACAGTGTGAATCTGATGATACACCAGAATGGAGACGTGGTCCATATGGTTCAAGATCATTGTGTAATGCCTGTGGGTTATTCTTTGGGAAATTAACAAAGAAGTATGGAGTTGAAGTGGCTGAAAGAGAAATGATTGAAAGAAGGGATAGAGGAGCTGGTGGTGATCGAAGAATACCAAATGAATAAAGAATTTTCTAACATTTGTTTTTGGTACGCAAGAGGGAGTTTAATGCAGATCCATTATTAAGGCTTCTTTAACTTTAAGCTCGAATCTTGAACTGTTTTTCACCACAATCAAGATCACTTTCGATGACTCTATGAGCGAAATATGATAGTATCAGCATCATCAGTTTAGCCAAAAGTGTATATTTTCTCTCATTCAATTACTTTCAAGTTTTATTTTCATAACATTTATGTAGTAGTGTAATACTTGTAATATGCTTTACAATGAAATAATTTATAGTTAGCCCTTTAGTGATGTGGTGGGTTAAAACCGACGGTTTTATTACAAACCCATAACCAGTCGTGTTAGATCAACTGCTAGTTTGAAGCCTATGTTATTAGAGTTTATCAATCTTACTATAAGAGATTAACTAAAACAAAATGCCATCCATCCAACATTAATTAGATATATTACATCACTTTTTCAAAGTCATTATCACTCTGTTTCTACAAGAGCTTTGAATATGGTTAGTAATATTGAATTTCAGAGTGAATTTTGAAGCTTTGATTTAAACTTTTGAGTTCTCAACCGTTAATCAAGCAATTGTGTCATGAACAGAAGTTTCCAAAAAGAAGTAAACTTAAAATATGCCTTGTTGGTAGGGGCGATCAATGTTTAAAGACAAGATTGAAAATTGATTGAGAAGAAAACACAAATTTACACTAGTGAATACATGAATTAATTAACGCACACCTAATGACGAAATAGATTAGCTATCACAATGTGTTAACAATTCACAAGAAAGTGGTGGATTTTTTGAGCTTATTTTACTACCAGCTGTTTATATGACATGCCTTAATCTGCATTTATTTATGCTTCTTGAGGAAATTGAGTGATCTTTGCTTAGAATAAACTCTCTCGTAATGCTCTTTTTTATCTGAATCAATGATTTGCATAACACTAAATTGCAAAAGTTGGGACAACAATGAACTGACAAGATTATATATAAATGGACAAGAATACCAAAAGGTTTTAAAGTCATGATAATTAGATTAAATTAGTTCTAAAAACTTTTAACTGTACAATACTATGGCACCAATTTCATTAAAGTTAGTTAAAAGTCTTGGAAACGATATAAATTCTTCCTCAAAACCAAATGAATCAGAAAACTCACCGATAAAGTTGTCTGGTGGAGATAACAAAGGATGGTTTAGTGGGTTTAGTGGGTTTAGTGGATCTAGTGGATCTAGCAGTGGGTCTATTAGTAGTGGCAGTAGTAGTAGTGGTAGTGGTGGTAGTAGTGGTAGTAGTGGTAGTGGTGGAGGTAAAGGCGGTAGTAGTGGAGCTAGTGGGGGTGGTAAAGGTGGATCTAGTGGAGCTAGTATTGGTGGGTTGAGCGGTAGTTATATAGGTGGTGGGTCAGGATATGGAGGAGGGCGTGGAAGAGTTGGCAAAGATGGAGGCAGTGGTGATAGTGATGATGGCTATATCATTTCAATAGTCATTGGTGGTGTTTGTGGAGGTGTAATTCTTATCATTTTAATAGCTCTTTGCTGGTATAAATCATCAAAAAGGAAAAAGATGAAAAAGATGAAGACAAAATCCTTTAATAGTATATTTGATGATGGTGAGTCAAAGAAGTATTCTCCCGCATTATATCCACCTCCAAATCAGATTCCAATACGCAAAACTAAGACAATGAACCATACATCAGAACTAGGGTTAGATGAGCTCAAATATCCTGATAAGGCCTATGTTTCCAATTAGTTACTTGTATATAAACTATTAAAGCTGTATGTGTTGACAAATAGTAGCTGTTATTCTTCTGATTGAACCTACCATATAATATAAGATCGAGTTAGGTGTAGTATTGCACGATATCATCCCAGCTTACGTCATTTGAATCTTTCCAAACTTGAAACCATCTCTCAAATTCACCTTCATCATCATCATTATCATTACTTTCAAGAATATCATTATCTATTTCACTCTTAAAAGTGATTTGATCATCTCCTTCTTGTAAACAATCATTATCAATATCTTCTACTCTAATATCCTCTTCTCTTTTAACTCTTTTATAACTTTCAAATTCAACCTGGTTAACACCAGTTTGGGAAATTTTACTATATTTGCCATAGTTATTCATAACAGTTGGTATACAACAACCCCATTTGATAAAGGATAAAAACAAACTTAATTCTTTAAAATTTGAATGTTCAGAATATGGTATTTGTAAATAGTTTGAATTTTGGTATTGTTTAGAAAGTATTTTATCAATTGAATTTGTTTCAGTTTGAATTATATGTTTAAAGTATTGAATTTTTTCAAATTTTGTTAAATTTAAATTTCTATTAATTTTTTTCATCAATGGTGTTGATGATGTTGATGATTCAATATATTGAACAAATGACCAACCAGTTGGTTTTAATCTAATTATATTTTTATTATGATATTTATTTAAAAATTTAACATTGGATAAATTTGATATTGGAATTATATGAATTTTACAATTATTTGGATTTAAATCAAACCATTTAATCATAAATTTTTCATCAAAACAATTTTTCAAGATATTATATTTATCTAATGTTATGTAAATTTTAGTTTCAAGTATTGAAGCTAAATGTAAGTATAAATTTTCTTTACCAATTGTATATGAACCAATTAAAAGTATCCAATTGTTATTTGATTTATTTGTAAAATAGTTTAAAATTGAATTTTTAGAATTTATTGAATTCATCTTTGAATTTATAAATTCACCAGTTTGTCTTATTAATTTTGATTGTTCAAGAAATAAATATTTAGGATTTAAATATGTTGTATCCAAGTAAATTTCATTTATATAAAGATCTTTAAACTGTTGGAAATGATATAATGAAACTCTAAAATCACCTGTATGAAGTATTCTTTTAATTAGTTTATTATTGTAAAAATGTTCAAATAGGAAAATTGCACCACCTGGACAATGATGAGCATCATAAAGTTTAACTTTAACTTGATTTCCATCTTTATCATATAAAGTAAACCATTCTTCTAAATTTAACCCAATTATATTTGTTAAAGAGTATTTATAATTAGTTAAATTTTTAGTTATATTTGTACAGTATATTATACCTTGATTCCAATTTTTTGATAAACCAATGTAATGATCAGAATGGAAATGTGATAAGAAATAAATTTTAACGTTTGGATGAGATTGATAGTTGAAACCATCAACAATGATTTGATATTTATCTTTATTTAATAGATCAAATGAAAGTATTTTAAAATTTGGTAATGGTTTTCTATTAGCTTGTTTGTCTTTTCCATCTAATTTTACATCTTCATCAACAACTATAGTTAAGCAATTCTCCACATGACTTTCTCTTTCTTTAATATCAAAATCATTAATATTTAATGAGCATATGGGACACTTTATTGAATCCTTGGGTTTATAAGAGTCTAGAGTTGATTGCATCTCCATATATTTATTGATTAGCAATAGTATGGGTATAAAAACAAAAACGAAAACAAAAACGAAAATTTCGGTAAATACATTCACATATATATATATATATATGAATATATATATGAATGGATGTATATATGAATGAATGAAGAATGACACTACTTACAATCATCAAAAAACACAAGTTGAAATCCAAGAGTAAAAAAATTCTTATACTTGGATTGGATAACTCTGGTAAATCTTCAATTACAAATATAATACTTAAAGAATCAAATTTAAAATTAAAACCAACAATGGGATTTGATATTAAAACAACTATTTATAATAACATATTGTTAAACATATGGGATATTGGTGGACAGTTAACTTTAAGAAATTATTGGTATAACTATTTTCAAGATAAATTTGATTGTATAATATGGTGTATTGATCTTGTTGATAAATTTAGATTAAATGAATCAATTTTTGAATTTAATAAAATTAAAGAAATGGGATTATTTGAAGTTAAATTAATAATTTATTTAAACAAATTAGATTTATTTAAAGGTGATATTGAGAAATTTAAATTAAATTTATTACAAAATTTAGATTTAAGTGATATAAATTATAAAATTATTGAATGTTGTACAATTGGTGATGAAAATAAAGGTATTAAAGGTATTTGGCAAGGTGTTGATTTTATAACAGAGTCGGATGTATAACATTTATTATGGATATTGGGCCTATGATTATTCCTGGAATCACCGAGATATCAAACCCGGATTTTCGGAGACCAATGGTTAATATTTTAGCCATTTTAATATTACTGTGTATATTTAATGCCAACAACGGATCTATATTCACAGTAAAACTAAACTATATACCCACCGATCTCGCATAAACACAGTTAGACATTTTATCCAAATATTTCCGTTGGCTAGTTTGTTGCTTTCAATGCTTTTTTTACCCCGGATTTAAACACATAAAAAAAACGGTAACCACTCGGAAAAAACAGGGATGAATTTGATTCAATTTTGTTGGACTCATTTTAAGATATATAAAAGGAGTCACTTGCTCAATTTATATCAATTCATATCATTTGAGATTATATTCATATAAGATTATAATTATCAGTAAAGATGGTTACAGCAGCAGTATTAGGAGCTTCTGGTGGTATTGGACAACCATTATCATTATTATTAAAACTATCACCAAATTTAAACATTGAAAAATTAAAACTTTATGATTTAAAACTATCTAAAGGTGTTGCTAAAGATTTAAGTCATATTAATACAAATATTGAAGTTTTAGGTTATGAACCTAAAAGTTTTGAAAATAAAGATAAAGATGATGCATTAAGACAAACTTTAACAGGTACAGATATTATAATTATACCAGCAGGTTTACCAAGAAAACCTGGTATGTCAAGAGATGATTTATTTAATATAAATGCTAGTATAATTGAAGAATTAGCAAAAGCAATTGTTAAATATTCACCAAATGCTTCAATTTTAGTAATTTCAAATCCTGTTAATTCAACTGTACCAATTATTCAAAAAATTTTAAGTAAATCTGGAGTTTTCAATCCATTAAAATTATTTGGTATAACAACTTTAGATATTGTAAGAGCTAAAACTTTTATTTCAAATAAATCGAAAACTAATAGTTTTAATAATGATGAAATTCATGTTATTGGTGGTCATTCTGGTGAAACAATTGTACCAATTTATTCATCTTTATCATTTTATAATTCAATTTCATCAGATGAATTGCAAAAATTAACTCATAGAGTTCAATTTGGTGGTGATGAAGTTGTCAAGGCTAAAAATGGTGCCGGTTCTGCAACTTTATCAATGGCATATTCTGGTTTTAAATTTACTGAATCTTTATTAAAATCTTTTGATTCAAATTCTAGTACAATTGATTCATTTGTATATTTAGATGATAATATTAAAGGTGTTAAAGAGGTTAAAAATTTTATAGTTGATAAATTTGGTAAAGATTATTTAGTTGATTTTTTATCATTACCAATTAAATTAATTAATGGAATTTTTGAAATTGATTATAAATTATTATACAATTTAAACGATTATGAATTAGATTTATTGAAAATTGCATTAATTCAACTAAAGAAAAATATTAAAAAAGGTGTTGATTTTGTTGAATTTAAGAATAAGAGTAAGTTATAATATAGTTTAATCTAATTTATATAAATTTAGACATTTATCCATAAAATGTAGATTTTTTATTAAAAATTTAGACATTTATCCATAAATTGTAGCTTTAATGTCTAATTTCTTTAGACTTTTTCCAGTCTCATCTTTTTTTTCAGTCTCATCTTTTTTTCTAGTCCCACTTTTAAAATAGGTCATTTTTTTCCCCTTGCTTTTTTTTTTCTTACATCGACGAAAATTAAGAGCATTTTTTTTATTCTTAAATTTGACCCTGAAAATCAATGGAAAAAATAATAAGCTAATACTAGAAAAAAACACACAAATACAGCGTTTTTTGATTCAATTTGATTCAAAATACGAGTTTGATAATTATTGGTGTTACTTTCTTCATTGTTATTGATATAAACAAACACACACACACACACATACGATTTTTATATGCATAGATATAAAGAGATAGAAATATAGAGACAACACTATACTTGACCTGTCAAAACAAGCGTACCCCAGAAAAAATTTAAACACAGAATCTATAGCAAGCATATAGCAATCAAAAGGGATGACAACTAAACAAAAAGTTTTAACAATTAAAGATGAAGAGGTAGAAATTGAATTTGATAGTTTGATAAATATTGGTCATGGATCATTTGGTACAGTTTCTAAAACTCAACTTTTATCACCAATTAAACAAACAATTGCCATTAAAAAAGTTTTACAAGACAAGAGATTTAAAAATAGAGAATTAATTATAATGAAAAATCTTGATGATCCATCAATTACCAAACTTTTTTATTATCAATATGAAACTGATTTAAATAATCAAACAAATAATCAAAATAATTTATATTTAAATTTAATAATGGAATTTTTACCAACAACTTTATACAAGAGAAATCAATTTTATACAATAAAGCAAACAAATATGCCAATTTTAGAAATTAAAATTTATATTGAACAAATTTTAAAAGGTTTGCATTATTTACATAAACAACAAATTTGTCATCGTGATATAAAACCACAAAATATTTTAGTTGATTATCAAAATTCAATTGCTAAAATTTGTGATTTTGGTAGTGCAAAAATTTTATCACCAACTGAACAAAATGTTTCATATATTTGTTCAAGATATTATAGAGCACCTGAATTAATATTTGGTGCAACTAATTATACAACAAAAATTGACATTTGGTCACTTGGTTGTGTATTTGCAGAATTATTAATTGGTCAACCTTTATTTCCAGGTGAAAGTGGAATTGATCAATTAGTTGAAATTATAAAAATTTTAGGTACACCAACTCAACAAGATATAATATCAATGAATCAAAATTATGTTGATCATAAATTTCCAATTATTAAAAAAATTCCATTGGTTAAAATTTTTAAAAATTTAAACAATGAAGATGGTTTAAAAATATTAAATTTTTTAGAAGGTTTCTTATTATTTAATCCAAATTTAAGATTAAGTGCAAATAAAGCTTTACAAGATAATTGGTTTAAATCATAATAAATTTGTTCATATTATATCTTTTTTATATCTTTTGTAGATTTCACTATATTTACTGTATTTGGTAATCAAGCCAAATTTCGCTTAATTAAAAAAAAAGGTTCAATTCGTCCAAAAAAAAATCTTTGCTTTTTGTCTTTTGCCATCAATTAAAAAGGTTTTAAAAAGGTTTTTAAAAGGATAAAGGTTAGCGGCTAATCAATATTTTACACAGCGCTGTTATTAAAAAGAAGTATAAAATGAGTAGCGAATCTTTTATTCAAAAGAATAAACTGGCTATTATCAGCACGGTCAGTGTTGTCACTTTAGGGTTGTTATCCGGTTATTACTACTATAACTTACAACAGACTTCAACATCATCAGGATCAACTCCATCAACCAATGATGATAAGAAGAAGAAACAGAAAAAAAAGAAGAAGAACAACAACAACAATGGTGTTAAAGAAGATGTTGATGAGAAAAAGCAAGAAATTACTAGATCATACCCAGTTGAAAATGGATTACCAAATTTAACACCAGATTATATCAACAACTTATCAGAAGATTTAAAAGATTCAATTTCAATTGAATTAAAAGAAGATGGTAATGAATATTTTAAGAATAAAGATTTTAAAAGGGCAATTGAATTTTATTCAGCAGCTTTAGCTTTGAAAAATGATCCAATTTATTATTCAAATAGATCAGCTTGTTATGTTGGTTTAGAAGATTATGAAAAAGTTATTGAAGACACAACATCTGCTTTAAAGATTAAACCTGATTATACCAAATGTTTGTTAAGAAGATCAAATGCATTTGAACAATTGGAAAAATATGAAGAAAGTATGTTTGATTTAACTGCATTAACTGTTTTCGGTGGATTTAACAATAAATCATTGGAAAGTGTACTTGATCGAGTTTTGAAAAAACATTCATTTAAAATTGTTGAAGCTCAATTACAAAAGCAACAGTTAAATGGTGGTAGTAATTTACCTTCACCTTCATCAATTTCATCATTCTTTGGTGCTTTTGATAAAGAAACTCCTGAATCATTTGGTTTAGTTGACGTTGATGTCAATACATCTGATTGGTTTTTATCTCAAGCTTTAATTGAATTAAATAATTCAACTCAAGATGGATTTGCTAAAGCTGATACTTTTTTCAATCAAGCCATTGAATCTTATAAAAAGGAAACCAGTAATGATGACAAATTAAATGAAAAATTAGCCATTGCCCTTGAATATTCAGGAATTTTTAAATTTTTAAAATTAGATCCATTAAATGCTTTAAATTCAATTGAACAATCAGTTTCAATTTTCCCAAGATCAAGAGCATATGTTTTTCAAGGTTTAATTTTAGCTGATAAACAAGAATTTGATGCAGCTCAAGAGTTATTTGATAAAGCTATTAAATTAAATCCAAATTCTTCAGAAACTTATTATCATAGAGCTCAATTATACTATTTATCAAATAATTTATCTAAAGCTAGAGAAAATTTTGAAAAATCTAAAGAATTAAATCCAAATAACGTTTATTCTTATATTCAACTAAGTTGTATATTATATCGTGAATCTGATTTTAATAAAGCTGAAGAATCTTTCCAAGCTGCTAAAAAAAAATTCCCATTATCTCCAGAAATTCCAAATTATTATGGTGAAATTCTTGGTGATAAAGATCAATTAGTTGAAGCTTTAAAACAATTTGACATTTCATATAAATTACAAGAATCTTTATATCCAACTATATCAATTGGTATTATACCTTTAATTAATAAAGCTGCAATTTTAGCTAAAAATCCAACAAAGGAAAATTTATCAAATGCAATTGAATCATTAGAAAAGGCAATTAGCATTGATGATAAATCTGAATTAGCCAAAATTACATTAGCTCAATTAAAATTACAAGAAAATAAAATTGAAGATGCTATTAAACTTTTTGAAGAAGCTTCAATTTTATCAAGAAATTTAGATGAAAAAGTTCAAGCAACAAGTTTTGCTGAAGCTTCAAAAATTCAATTAAAAGTTAAACAAGATCCAATTTTGAGTAAAAAAATTCAAGAAATTGTTGATCAATATAGTGCTCAAGGTTTAGTTTAGATCTTGAGATTGAGATAATGTATTGATTTTTGTATATAGTTTATATATATATATATATATCATACAATGATTAAAAAGTGTAGAAATTGTAATATAAAGTATATATAAAAGTCAAAGATCAAAATGGTGTAAAGATAAAAAGATTTAAAGATAAAAAGATTTAAAGATAAAATAATTAAATGAGGGTTAAATCCATTGAAAATGTAATGATAAGAAGAATAAAAGTAAAAGTGTAAAGAAAAAAAGATTAAAATAATTTGTGTGCAGTTTATAATTAATCTAGATTAATAGAGCACCAATTGCAGCAATAAAACCTGCACTATGAGACATAACAACTTTTAATTGATCAACACCATTTTCAGTTTCATCATCACTTTGAATACTTGGATTTGTTGTTGAATTTGAACCGTTACCATATGGTAAAATTGATGTAATTGTTGATTCAATTTTAGAAGTATTTTCAACAACACTTGATGATAAACCACCATTAAATTCAGTAATTGATGAATCTTCACTCTCATTTAAAAGTAAAGTTGTTGATACATCATCAACACTAGTTTTTGATTGAACATCGTTAATTTGTGATAAATTTTCAACAGCTGAAGAAATTTCCTCTTGTGAATTAATAACTTGAGTTGAAATAAGAGCTGAAAGGCTTAAAATGGCTAATGGTTTGATGTAAAACATTTTAGTTTATCTTATTGCTTAAAGTTGTAAATAATAAAACATAATAGAACAATAAAAGAGTGAATAGTAACAAGAATTTATCTCTATATATCTATATATATACATCTATTTAATATATAACAGTTTGTGGTTTCTCATCTGATCTTCATACACAAAAACGAGTATACTTAATGGAAATTTTATGATACAAAAATTGACACAAATAGACGAGAAGAGAGTTCAAATGTATATCAATTTATCCATTTCCCATGGTAACTAATCTCATTATCAATCTTAAGCCCACAATAACCAGCTTCAAATGATGATTAGAGTAAATTGATTTGTATTAAATAAAGATAATCTTAAATAAAGATAATCTTAAATGATGAAAATATTCAAAATCGGTAGATATCCTGATTTGTCTATCAAAAAGTACTAATTTTTTGATTGTGGCTGATAAAAAAACAACAAATTCACTAGCCACAAGTTTGCACACACGTGACATTTCGAATAACTTTGAGGAAAATGAACGAGTCATAAGAAAATCGTCAAAGAAAAAAAAAAAAAATGTCATTAGTTATTCAGAGTCATTGTATGACGCGAATTTTTCCTCTTTTAGGCTTGAAGCCTCAGTCTCTCTTTTTTTTTTTTTTTTACTGTCTCTGTTATACACAGTGCTTTTTGGTGATGGTAAAAGTTAAATTTTAAAAGTATTTTCGATGGGTCATATATGAAAAAAAGAACTATTACATTCTTTGTGTGTGTTTGTCATTATTAACATAGATATAATCAAGTTTTATAGGTTAACACACGATGTCGAATGAAAGAGAGTATTCAATAGATACACTAGTTGTATCAAATCCAAATGATGATCAATTTAATGCATCAGTTGCACCAATTTATCAAACAACTACTTTTAAACAAAAATCTGTAACTGATCTTGGTGAATATGATTATTCCAGATCTGGTAATCCAACAAGAACTTTACTTGAAGATCAATTAGCCAAGATTATGAAGGCTGAAAGAGCATATGCCGTTACAAGTGGGATGGGAGCATTAGATGTTATAACAAGATTGTTAAAACCTGGTGATGAAGTTATTGCAGGTGATGATTTATATGGTGGTACACATAGATTATTAACATTTTTACATAAACAAGGATCAATAAATTTAAAACATATTGATACAACAAATACTGAATTGGTTAAAAAAACTTTAACAAATAATACTAAAATGATTTTTTTAGAATCTCCAACAAATCCATTAATAAAAGTTATTGATTTACCAGAAATTTCAAAATATTTAAAAAAAAATCATCCAAATACAATATCAGTATTTGATAATACAATGATGTCACCATTGTTATTAACTCCATTAGATTATGTTGATATTCAATATGAAAGTGCAACAAAATATTTAAATGGTCATCATGATATAATGGCTGGAGTTATTGCAACAAGATCTAAACAACTACAAATTGATTTATTTTTCATTATAAATGCAACAGGTTGTGGATTAGTACCATTTGATTCATGGTTATTACTAAGAGGTATGAAAACTTTATCAATAAGATTTGAAAGACAACAGTTAAATGCTTTTAAAATTTCTCAATGGTTAGAATCTTTAGGATTAGTTGTAAGATATCCAGGTTTAAAAAGTCATCCACAACATGAATTACATAAATCTTTTAACAAAGGATTTGGTGCTGTATTATCATTTGAAACTGGTTCAATACCAAAAAGTGAAGTAATTGTGGAAAATACAAAAATTTTTGGAGTTACAGTATCATTTGGTTGTGTTAATTCATTAATTTCAATGCCATGTAGAATGTCACATGCTTCAATTGATGAAAAAACAAGAAAGGAAAGAAATTTATCAGAAGATTTGATTAGATTATGTATAGGTATTGAAGATTCTAATGATTTAATTGATGATTTGAAAAATTCATTGTTGTTGAGTGGATTGATTAAAGAAGTTGATGGTAAATTAATCAAACAAGAGAATTCTAAACTATAATAATATCCCCCCTCACCCTTCCTCACTATTAAGTATTTGTCTTCCAACAAGACTTTTTTAATATCATAATTTCATATTCACTTCACAACTCCAACAGTTTTCAAAAAAAAAAAAACAAACCAAACACAATTACATTAAAAACATAAAAAAAAAGAATAAGAACAATAACAAATATGCATGAAGATATGTAAACAAAGACATGTCATTTTTACAACTTATGTGTCAATTGGGAAATCATTATCACATTTATCACATTTTATTACTTGCTTTTTTTTACCCATTAAAATTTGAAGTTCGTTCGATGGTACGGATAAAAAAAAATTTTTTTTTTCTTTCTTCGTTGGAACAGATACATAAACTTGCATAATGGGTGCATATTAACTTTTTTTTTATTTTTTTGTTTTTTTCAAATTGAAAAATCTTGTATCTATGGTAATTTGTCATTATATATATATATATAACATTTCTTGTTCATAAATAACCTCTTTTTGCATCAATTTAATTATTGATATAAGTTAAACAAGGTCGATTCCAACATTAGATCTTTAATATAATTATTTTAATATTTTTACAACATTTGTAATTATGCACTTGTACTACATTTTCTTATGAATGATTAAAAAGGTTAATGGTGAATGTATATATATATATATATATATATATTGAACTGAATATTAAGGAGATTAAGAAGGTGTTAACTGCAACAACAAATCTTACTCCAAATTCCTTTATCTGAGTTTTCCGATCTTAAATCATTTTGATCAATTAAATGGTTGTTGTTGTTGCTATTATTATTATTATTATTATTATTACTTGGATCATTAATGTTAGTATGATTTTTTTTAGTATTTGAGTTAACTGCATATTGAGATGAATTTAACAAATAGTTATTTTGATTTAATTTTGGATTTTTAGTTCTTGAATTATTCAACGATTGAACTTTTTGTTTCAACTGTTGCTGTTGTTGTGGTAATTGTTGTTGTAATTGATCTTGACCTGTATTATTTCTTGGAGTTGGATTACCATAACCATGTAAATTTGGTTTTTTATTAATTTGAGCATCCCAACCTTTACCACCATTTAATGCCATCCAATCATAATAATCATCCTCTACTTGATCTAAAGATTTTAAAGCTAAATCCATTAATGATCTTAAATAATCATAATCAGGATCTTCTTCAAATTTTAAATTTCTAACATATGTTAAATAATCACCAAATTGACTTGGTAAACCAAATACTAAATCACTAACTTGAGTTGATTGCTTTTTATCACCAATTTTTTCATATTTTTGTTTATTAGTTGGAGCTTTTAAACCTTGCCATGGTAATGAACCTCTTAAAAAATAAAGGAAAACATGACCTAAACTTTCTAAATCATCTCTTCTTGATTGTTCTCTACCTAAATGAGTATTTATTGACATATATCTTGCAGTACCACTTAAACTTTTACGTTCTCTATATGGTATATGTTGTTTTGTCTTGGGATCTCTAAAATATTTTGCCATACCAAAATCCACTATATGAACAACATTAGAATTTATACTATTTGCTTTACCAATTAAAAAATTATCAGGTTTAATATCTCTAAATATTAAATCCTTTTCATGTATACTTTGAACTCTTGAAATCATTTGTTTAGAAATTTGTGCAACTGTTTTAGGAGAAAATTTACGTCCACACCAATCAAATAAATCTTCTAATGATGGACCTAAAAGATCAATTACAAGAATGTTATGTAAACCTTCTTGACCAAAATAATAAGCTCTTGGTATTCCAAAAGATCCAGCTAATATTCTATAGGCCCGATATTCATCTCTTAGTTGAGGAGCTTCACTTCTTCTTGGTTCAAATTTAATGGCAACTTGTTGGTTGTTTAATAAATTAATACCTTCAAATATAATCCCAAATGAACCTTCACCAATTTTTTTACCAACTTTATAATGAATCCCTATAACGTTTGAAGATTGAGATTGTGAGGACATGATAAATGCCTCTGTATATTTATACTATATTTATATCCCGTGTAATTGGTGGTTAATGTTTGCTAATAGGGCTGAAATTTCTTTGTCAAATTCCACTTGGAAACCAAAAAACTAGTTTAAAAAAAAAAAAAAAAAAACCAAAACCAAAACACAGAGACAACAAAAAAGGTGAGTATTAGCAACAATTAGAAAAACACAAACAGCAACAACAAAAGACTCAAAGATTCAAAGGTGCAAAAAAAGATGGTGAATCTGCACGCAAAAAAATAATGGAACAAAAGAGTTGAAAATAGTTTTAAATTTGACAAGTTCAATCAAGTTTTACAAATTTTAAAGACAAACAAAATCCTTTTTATAATTTTATTTCATTTTCAATGTTTTTTTTTTAAAATTCTTAAAATTCTATTTTTTTAACTTTAAAAAAACGTGATTTTCATTTTTTTTCGTTTGTCCAAATTTTTTTTGTGTTTTTTTCGCTTTTTTTTAGAAGATTTCCTATTTTGGGAAAAGTCAAATGGTCGGATTTTAAAAGGATTGAAAAAAGGACAAAATCATACAAAAATCGTTAATTTATAACTAAAACCGGTTGGTGTGTTTTTTTAAATCAAATAACCATGGAAATGAATCATTCATAGTCAGTATTAACTAATTAATCTCTAGAAGTATCACTACAAATTGTGAACCAAAGATGACAACAGAGCTTAATTTGAACGAAAAGTGTCTTGCATATCATGGGCCTTTGTTATACGAAGCTAAAGTGTTGAAAATACATGAACCAGGTAAAGACTATATCTTGACAAAAAATGGTCAAGAAGATTTAGATCAAGATGATGAAGATGAAATACCTCAAGAGATTAAAAATGAACGTATATATTACATCCATTATAAAGGTTGGAAATCTTCATGGGATGAATGGGTTGGTTCCAAAAGGCTACGAGAGTTTAGTATAGAAAATTTAAAATTACAAAAAGAGTTGAAAAAAGCGGCATTATCTACAACGAGTTCTGTTAGTGCTAATTCAAGTAAAAAATCAATTGACGTTTCAAGATCTGTTACAAATAGCTCTGGTACAGGAGGAGGAGGAGCTAGAAATAAAAGAAGAAATGAAATGGAATTAGAAAATGAATCTGATTATTTGAAAAAACCTGAAATTATGATTTTAATACCTGATAGTTTAAAATCTTTACTTGTTGATGATTGGGAATTAATTACTAAAGATCATCAACTTTTGCAAATTCCTTCATTGATAAACGTTGAAGATTTATTATCTAAATATAAAAAATCTTTAGGTAAAAAATCTACAATTGAATCTGAAATTTTAGATGAATTTTTATCAGGTTTAAAAGTTTATTTTAATAGAAGTTTAGGAAATATTTTGTTATATAGATTTGAAAGACAACAATTTTTAAACTTGAACAAATCTTCTAATTTGAAAAATCAAAACTATTCTAAAATTTATGGTGTTGAACATTTAATGAGATTAATAGTTTCATTACCTGCATTAATTGCTCAAACAACAATGGATCAACAAAGTGTTGCTACTTTAAAGGAACATATCGAAGATCTTTTGAGATTTATTGATAAGAATAAGAAGGAATTTTTCTTGAAAAGGTATGAAAATGTTAGTCCAAGTTATGAAGCTTTAGCCAAATCAAGTTGATTTTATTATATATAAACCATTGATTGTAAAGTATACTCTTCTTGTTGATTCAATTTCATATTCAATGGCATCATTTTTTCATATGTAAATGGAACTGCATTTTGATAATCATCATCATCATCATCATTCTCTTTTCCTATTAAAGTATGATCACTGTTGTTTTCAAAATTTGTAATTCCTTGTACCAATTTTTGAGATGATGATTCAATTAACGTTCCACTTGGTGATCTTATTGATAAATCATCATCATTATCACCAACATCTTTTAATATCTCATCCATTATCAAATTTGAAACATCTTCTTCAAATTCAAATGAATCAATACCTCTTTTGTTATGAACACCCAAATATGAATCTTCATCAATTGATAATATCTTATTGTTAAAACCAACCATTTCCACTATACTATTTTGAGAAGCTTGAATTAACGTACCACATTGTCTCTTATTGATAACATCATAAATATCATCTTCATCTGTTAAAAATTTATTATGATTGTATTCAATTGAATTTAAACCTTCTTTTAAACAACAATTATTTAAATCTTCATACATGTTTATATCCCAATGTATAATCCCACCATCTTTACCACCACTATAAAGATCATTCATACTTTGTTCTGACCATTCTAAACTAGTGATTAAATCGTTATGTCCACTTAGTTTCCCAAATGAATTTTGAGCTCTTATATCCCAAAGTTTAATATCACCATCAATTGTAGTTGATGCAAGAACGTTATCATCATATGGTGACCATTTAATGTTGTTATTAATCTGTCTTTGATTATCCATAGGAGGGGTGAAAATTGATGGAATTGAATCATCAGATGATCTTAAATCATTAATTGCAATACCAAATTCACCACAAATGGCTAATATACCATTTTTAGATGGTGATGAATCAAAGTTAATTAATCCTAAATGTTGATTTTTAATTATTGGTAAATCAGATCTATGTTTTAAATCCCATAGAAATAAATTTTCATTACAAATTGTTAATATGTTATCCTTTGACCATAAACTATGTTCAATCTTATTAATTGATAAATTTTTAAACCTTGATGTAAAATGCTTTTTATGGTTAAACCTTTTCAAAATTTTAGCATTTTCATCCATTTGATTATTTGGAATTGAACTTATATGTAAATAACCATTTTTATGTCCTGTTATTAAAGTGGATTCTTCTTCATCATAATCTAACCAAGATAACGATGAAATATATGGTAATGATATTGTCTGTTGATGAGTTAATACCATCTTATTGAAATTTAAATCGTATATGAATAAATTTGAATTTTTGGCACCAGAACTAATGGCAATTTGTTCAGGTGATTCTTTATTAATGGAAATTGAAGTTAGATATAATTCATCATCTGGTATCTTCCAATAATTTGATGCAATTTTAGTTTTATTTATTTGACATGTTTTATCTAATATATCTGTTTTATATGTATTCTTGTTTAATAAACTTGATGATGATGATTTTCTTGATGATGTTAACTTATATAAATCTTCATTTGATTTGGTCTTTTTCATAGCATTTTGACGAAAGAGTATTGAAGGTGAATAATATTCCATTGTATTTTCGTTCTTGTTTTTGGTGACTACAGTGGTGATTTTGAAGAATTATGAATGTTAAAGATAGGAATAAATATATATATATATATATATATATGTTGTAGTTAGCTAACATGTATGGACCAAGTCTGAGTTTGCTATTTGTGATCGCTGGTTGTTCACCTTAATGAGTAAATCTCTGTTGTCATCTTGAGCGTCATATACCATCTTTATTCATCTGTTATTGTCATCATGATGATGCAATGCATGCCAATTAAATGTTTTTGAAATAGTTCCAAGTCCTCAATGGTATACGTATGAGAGATGGCTGATCTCAATGTGAATCAGGAAATTAAATCAGCACATTTGGATTACAAGAAATTAAATCAGCAGATTTGGATTACAAGAGGGCTGGATTGTCTATGTATAGAATATATATGGATTAAAGACGATGATATGTTAGAATATGTATGATTCGGAACTAAGCTTATCTAACTATAAGATTGAATGTGAAAATTTTACAGTGTTAATATGTATAGTTCGGATTTAAAAGTACTTTTTTTTCTATTCCTCTTTCGCGATTCTTGATAAGGAAATCATCAACCAGCCTAGCAAAGTTCAGCCCAGTTTTTAAGCTTTAGTCTCAGTCCATTCCCCAGTCCATCCAGTCCATCCAGTCCAGACCCGCACGCAATCTTGTCTTGTCAACCTCAGTGGAAAAATAAGACATATCAAATGAGGTTACCAATAGCCAAAATAAGAGATTAACGTAATGTGATTTATGATTACATTATCTTGAATCATATTATCCGTACATATATAATTGTTATATGGTTATTGTAAGGTTAATTTAATATGATCTGATTTCTATCTGATTTCTATCCACAAAAAAAAAGTTGATCCAACAAAAAAAAAGTCAGAATTGTCTAAAAATCAAAGTGAAAAAGAGAAAGAAAAAAAAAGTGATGTATTCTTGATCAAAATTCACGTTTTAAAAGGATTATGATATGAATATACTGTTTGAATAAATTTTATAATAAGAAAACAGGATGCTAAGACAAACAATAAGACAGACACTAGGACAAACAAGATGTAATTTTGAATCTCTTGTGATAACAAAACAATTGGCAGTATCAAGAGTAAGATATGCAACGGATAATAAAAATATTAATCCATCATTACTTAATTTAATTTCAAAATTACAAACAACACCAAAAGTTTTACAATCAATAAACAATTTTAATCAACTAATAAATGATAGAAATTTACAAGTTGATGGAAGTTTTGTAAATTTTTATAAAATTATGAATGATGAAGAAGTTAAATTAGCATTGGAAAATGTTTTATTAGAAATGAATAAAGCTGGTATTGAAATTTCACCTGATGTGTATGTATTTAAATATGTTTTTATATATGTTGCTGTACTAACAAAGATAAAAAGACTCAAACCTGTATTAGAGGAGATACAAAAAAGACAAAAAAAAGATTAAATTTATGGTTTATATATTGTCCAATATCCACCAACATGTTTTTTCTAAAGTATCACCATATAACTGCCACCAATAAAGTTCATTTTTAATATCATTAGAAGTATTGTTATTACTTATCAGTATTGTAATGATTAATTTTTGCCAGTCTATAAAATTTATAGCAAATATTAGAAATAGTATGAGTGATATTAGTGTTATATTTAATCTGTAATACCAAATAGATTTTTTAACCCTACGTGACTCTTTACCATTACTATCGTACAGATTTATTTGTAATAGTTCGTTAAAGAAATCTATTATTACATCTTTATGTATTAGATGATTTGGATATCTTTTGATGAACTGGTTAATTATATGATCATAATGATCATTGTTGTATGATGATGGATTTATACCATGGAAAAGCTCAATCAAGTCTGTAGTCTGAATGTGATTGTTGTGTTGAAATCTATCAATAGTACTGAGCATTATTCACTGAGTATGTTAATCCCATTAACGTATACCTTTTGTTGTTTTGTTTGTTGATGTTTTTTTTTTTTTGTTTTTTTCGTTTAAGCGGGACATACGAATATTGAAAAATAGGACAGACATAGACAGTAATAGATAAAAGGACAGAGACAACAAGAGATAAAAGGACAGATAATACATAAATACAATATAATACTTACTACTACTTACTCAATGATGAATACAATACTGAACAACACAGTCTATTATAAATAATGTCTTTTAAACTTTATAGCTACATAAGGTACACTCCTTCTAATAACTAATACTCCACCAGCCACAGTCACATGTTATTTTGATACTTTTTTTATCTTTTTTTATTTTGACACATTTGAAATTTAATAACATATGATAAAAGAAAAAAGAAAAAAATGAGAGATTTGTCTTTATAAATTATATATATAAAACTATTAAAAAACTATAAAAACTTGTTTAATTTATCGCCACACTCTATTAGAAAGTTCATTTAGTAAAAATATCAGATAACAAAGAGATTTGATTTAAAGCTTCGGATCGGATTAAAATACTCTTTTTTTTTTTTGTCTACTTATAATTTTTTGCCGTGTCTTTAAAAGGGTTTAAATTTTTAAATTTGAAATCACTAAATTTATCATTGAAAGACATATTCATTTATACTATATATATATATATATATATATATATATAAAACTATACTAATATCGAATATCTTATATTATCAAATACCCTATTATTAACCATAATCACAACAATGACAAATGATAAATTTCGTGCACCAAATGAATCAATATTAGAACTAATTGGTAATACACCATTAGTTAAACTATCAAAATTGCAAAAAAGTTTAAACATTAAACCAACAATTTATGCTAAAGTTGAATTTTTCAACTCTGGTGGTAGTGTTAAAGATCGTATTGCTTTAAGAATGATTGAAAAAGCTGAAGATGAAGGTATTTTAAAACCAGGTTATACCATAATTGAACCAACTTCTGGTAATACAGGTATTGGATTAGCATTAATTGGTGCTTATAAAGGTTATAAAACTATAATTACATTACCTGAAAAGATGTCAAATGAAAAAATTTCAGTTTTAAAAGCTTTAGGTTCAGAAATTATTAGAACACCAAATGAAGCTTCATGGGATTCACCAGATTCTCATATTGGTGTTGCTAAAAGGTTAAATAAAGAAATTCCAAATAGTGTTATATTAGATCAATATAATAATGAAAATAATCCACTTGCTCATTATTATGGTACTGGATTAGAAATTTTTAATCAATTAAATGGTGATATTCATGCTGTTATTGCAGGTGCAGGTACTGGTGGTACAATTTCTGGTATTTCCAAAATTTTAAAGGAAAAAATTTCCAAAGTTAAAATAATTGCAGCTGATCCAAAAGGTTCAATTTTAGCTCAACCTGATGAATTAAATAAATCCAATGTTTCTCAATATAAAGTTGAAGGTATTGGTTATGATTTTATACCTAATGTTTTAAATAGAGATTTAATTGATAAATGGTATAAAACTGATGATAAAGATTCTTTTAAATTTGCAAGACAAATTATTAAAGAAGAAGGAATTTTAGTTGGTGGTTCATCAGGTTCTGCATTATCTGCATTAGTTCAATACGTTAATGATAATCCTCAATTAACTTCAAATGATAAAATTGTTGTTATTTTCCCTGATAGTATTAGATCTTATTTAACTAAATTTGCAGATGATGAATGGATGTTATCAAATGGATTTGAAATTGAATCTAAACCAAAAGATATTGAATCAAGTACAATTGGTGATTTAAATTTAAAACCAATAATAACAGTTACATCAAATGATTCAATTGAAGATGTTATTAAAATTTTAAAAACAAATGGATTTGATCAATTACCAGTTTTAAATCCAAAAAATTTTAAATTAATTGGATTAATTACATTATCAAAAATATTAAAATCTTTAGATTCAATTAATTATAATTTAACCAATACAATTAATGATCTTTTCATTGATTTTAGAAAATTAAATAACTTTGATAATGTTAATATTTTCAATGAAAATAAATCATCAAAGAAAAAATTTGTTAAATTTACCAAAAAATCCACTATAAAAGATTTAAAGAAATTTTTCGAAAAAAATTCTATTGTTATTGTTCAAAATGATGATAATGATCAAGTTGAACATGTTGTTACAAAAGTTGATCTTTTAGATTATTTTATTCATTAAATTAAATTTCCATAAATACCATTTGCATAATTTTCCTTTATAGTTACAAAACCTTGTCTTTGTTCATCACTTAAACCAACAAGATCTGATTCACTTAGTTGAATAACTTGTTTAATTAGTTCAATCTCTTCATTTGTATAATCTTGATTTTGAGGTACTTCTGGTTGATCAATTAATCCTGTAATTAATGATGAATCAACTTTATTTGAAATTAATAAAGATTCTACAATTGCATAGGTTAGTTGTGGACATTGTTTTAATAACAATTCCATTAGTTTAGGATTTTTGCGACTCATATTTATAGAATCAGTTATAACGTTGTTTAATCTAAATTGATCCAATTGTTTTAAACTTTGTGATATTGAATCTGTATATGTAATACCAATTGGTTGAATACCTTGAGGTAATGGTGGTAATACTTGATCATCTTTTTTCCTTCTACCATTCCCAGTTGGGTTATTATTTTCACCTAATGAATTTTCTGATGAAAAATCACATTTTAACAAACGATTACCAATACTATAATTACTTAAATTTCTAACTGCACTTGAAGCAGTTTCAATATCCTTATATTCAACAAATGCAAAACCTTTTGATTTACCAGTTTCTTTATCAAACATCATCTTAAGATTTATTACTGGACCAATGGACTGTGCTATATCTAAAATTTGTTCTTCAGTTTGATCATATGGTATTGAACCAATA
>JAJMFM010000051.1:82586-92706 GCA_030574875.1 Taiozyma peoriensis
AAAAAAAAAAAAAAAAAAAAAAAAAAAAAAAAAAAAAAAAAAAAAAAAAAAAAAAAAAAAAAAAAAAAAAAAAAAAAAAAAAAAAAGACGAATAAACTATACTAAATCAATTGAAAAACAATAGTGATAAACAGTAAAAGAAAGATAGATTAATTGAAAAGAGGAGACTTTTCCTTTGATAGATAGAATTGACAGTGCTTCAAACATAATAGATAAATCTGTTTTATATATATATATGCATAAAATAAGAAATTTACAAGATGGATACAAAGGAGATTAAAACTCATATAACACAACTGGAGAAATCTAAAGATGATAAACAAATTTTACAAATTTTAACAATTTTGAAAAAAGATATAAAACCAACGGAAAAACTACTTAGAGTGAGTTGATATATTATATATATATTTTAATAGGATTTGTACTAACATTTGGAAATAGGAAACAAAAGTTGGTATAGTTGTTAATAGATTTAAGACATCAACAAATTCAGAGATATCAAATTTAGTTAAAAGAATTATAAAATTTTGGAAAGATGAAGTATCGAAGGAGAAAAAATCTAAAATTTCCAAATCAACATCACCACCTCAACAACAAATAAAGCAAGAACAACAACAACAACAACAACAATTACAATCAAATTTTGATATAAAATTAGAATCAAATAATTCAACATCTACAACATTACAACAAAAATTTGTATCTTTAGGTCCAAGAAATTTTAAAAATGATTTAGTTAAAACTGATATTTATGAAAATAAAACAAGAAATAATGTTGTTGGTGCATTTTATAATGGACTTTGTATTGATTCTGAACATCCACCTTCTGTTATATTAAAAATTGCAAAAGATATTGAAAATGAAGTTTTCACATTGGAAAAATTTGATACAACTAAATCAACTTATACTTCAAAATGTAGATCATTAGCATCAAATTTAAGGTTGAAAACAAATCCTGAATTAAGATTAAGATTAAACAATGGTGATATTTTACCAAAACAATTTGTTAAAATGGATTCAAAGGAAATGGCTCCAGATCATTTGAAAAAACAATTAGAAGAAATTAAAAGGCAAAATTTATTCAATGCTCAAGGTGCCACTCAAGAAAGAGCTGTTACTGATAGATTTACTTGTGGTAAATGTAAAGAGAAAAAAGTTAGTTATTATCAATTACAAACAAGATCTGCTGATGAACCTTTAACCACTTTTTGCACTTGTGAAAACTGTGGTAATAGATGGAAATTTTCATAAATTATACCTTTTCCCTTTCATTATATTCCATTATATTCTATTATATTCTATTATATTAGTTAACACAGGCAATACCAAATTTGTACTATATGAGTATCCAATTGTAGTGTATCCCGTATTGAGTAATTTCCTCTTTTAGACATTTTTGTTTTTGTTGTCTCTTTTTTTTGTGTTTTTTTTGTGTTTTATTCCGATTTTTTTTGTGGTTTTATTCGAAAAAGATACAAAAGCACAATCAACAAAGACAAGCACAAGAGTTATAAATAAACTCTGTACTAAAGAGAATGTCTCGTAATTCATATTCGATAAGAGATAGAGGAGAAGAATCAGCTGAAAAAAGATTTAAATCTAATTCATCATCATCATCATCATCGTCGTCTTCTCTACCTACTTCTGTTTTAAATGCTTCATCAGTTTTATATTTAGGTAATGTTCCACCTGATTGGAATGATCAAATTTTAGGAAGTGTTGTTGCAGGAAGTGGTGATATTGTAGATATAAGATCAAGATTGGATCCATCTGGTAAATCTAAAAATTTTTGCTTTGTTGAATATTCAAATCCAATTGAAGCTCAAAAGGCAATGAAATTATTAGGTGAAATTACATTAGGTCCAAAGAGGAAATTTAGAGTTGAACTATCAAAAGAAGGTCTTAGAAGTAATGGTTCTATTGATAAACCTCTTTTAAAATTGGATAGAAATTTTTTACCTTATTATGTTAATTTACCACCAGAGATGAAAATTGGTGAAGAAGATAATAATAGTAATAACGATAGTAATAGTAATAATCCATTGGAATTATATAATGGTAAAATTGAACAAATTACCACAACAACAATTAATACACCACCAATTGTTAAATCAGAAATATCAAGACAAATATCATCATCATCAGGAATTGGAATGCCTGATAATTTACAAAAAGCTTCAAATTATTTACCAGTTTTCAATTCAAATGCCCTAACTGCTGATGATAAAATATCAGAAAATTTACAATCAATATCACCAGTTCAATTAATTGAATTAATTTCAACTTTGAAAAATTTATTAATTAAAAATGATTTTAATACAGCTCAAATGGCTTTAAATATGTCACCAGAATATTCTATAACTTTAGTACAATCAATGATCTTGATGGGATTGATTGATATAAACGTTTTAACAACTGCAATTCAACAGTCTACTACTACTACTACTAATTCTGCAAATGCTTCTGCAAATGCAACACCGATATCGCAACATCAACAACCTCTACAACCTTCTACTTTCCCATCACAACAATTCGTTCCACCTCCACCCCCTCCCACGTTACAGTATAAAGATCCAAGATGGGCAAACTTAGCACCACATACCATTGCTAAACTACAAGCCCTTGGTGAAAATGAAGTTAATATGATTACTCAAGTGTTAACACTAAGTCCTCAGGATATTTCAATTTTAAATCCACAACAAAGACAAGCAGTGGATCAAATAAGGAGTCAATATCTGTGAAAGAGTTCATCCTACTCCCGTCAAGTCTATAGAGATGTATACAAAAATTCCCATGTATTATACAATCATGTAACCAACCAGTCTAAGTTTTAGCTATGTAAATTAAAAAAAAAAAAAAAAAAAAAAAAATATGGAGTCGAACGGAAATTGAACCTATGAAAACAAAATCTTATATCTCGCTTACAAAGGAAAAAATAATAGCATTTCCGATCCTAAAAAGACGAAAACTGGAGATTTTGTTGGCAAAGATAAACTCTAGTTTGTAATCAACAAAGACTTCTTTATTGAGTTTATTTATTTGTTTTTTTAATTGACCACAGTTGATAGAATGTCTGGAACTGATGGGAATTCAAATGGCAGTGGTGCCAGAGATGCTTGGTTTCCTCAAGGTAATGCATTTGAAATTGACATTGTACAAGTGTTAAATAACGTTGGTGCAAATGTTACTAATCTAAATAATACTATAAATCCTTCTGATGCTCCAAGAGCAGGAGGTGTTGCTGCTGATGGACAAACAACTTTAGGAGGTCTCAACTTTAGTGATTTATTTCCTGATGGAGGATTTGATGAAAATAACAATGGTGGTAATGGAGGTAATGGTGGTAATGGTGGTACGGGAAATGGTAGAGGTGGGATTGAAACCATTCTTACGTCAATGTTTGGAAATGGTAATCTTTTCAACATCAATCCATTACAACAACAAAGGAAAAAGGCAACCGAAGATGCTATTAAACATTTAAAGATTAAAAAATTAAACGAATTGAAAGATAATGAAAAAAATTGTTCAATTTGTTATGAACAATTTGATGAGTATATTAATTCATCAGATGATGAAGATGAAAAGGGGCAAACATTGGATTCTAAACATCTATTGCAAAAAAGAATCCAACCTTTTGATGATGATCCAGCAATTTGGTTTCCTACTGATCCACTTGGTATAAATCATTTAGAATATTCCAAAGTATCGAAATTACCTAAAGAAGTTCAACCTCAAGGGGAACACATAGCTGTGGAAATGCCCTGTACTCATATATTTGGCCGATCTTGTCTAATAGAATGGTTAAAGGAGAATACTTCTTGTCCCTTGTGTCGTAAAGAGGTTGAATCTCAACCCGTTGATAACCATATGAATAGATTTACTTCCTCTTCTACAAGTTCAAATAGACATACTATTAGACGTTCTATTCCTGCTTATTGGTCAACAAGTTTACACGATATGGATGATCCAGCTATTCCTATCCCAACAGATGTTGGTATTAGTGTTAGAACTGCCACTATTGGAGGTGATGGACTTTCAACTCCTAATACAAATGGTAGTGATGATATTATCAATACCAACAACGATCCAGGTACAATTATGGAAAGATTTATATCTACAATTTCCGGATTTGCCGTACAAGGTAACTCTTAAATAAACAATTAGCTATAGAGAGTGTCTAATGAATAATGATTTTTTTATTAATTTTATTGCCTTTGCTCATAACCTTTTGAATATCTTTTTTCTTTTTTTGGGACAAATACAATTTTGTCCTGAAAAAAAAAAAAAAAAAAAAAAAAAAAAACACCTTTTAAAGTATATCAGACTACAATGAAATTGATTGAGTTTTATCAAAAGGACTCCATTTTGTTGCCTGATTTAGTAACTAAGAGTTATATATTACCTCCATATGATAGATACATATAATGGAAATACCTGGTTTCTACTATGATCCAGAACGTAAAAAATACTTCAAAATAGATAAGAACAATGATAATAATAAAGAACATAAATATACTTTAAATTCTTTAAAACATCAAAGAGATGAAGCTGAAATACAATTGAAAATTTCCAAATTGAAAATGAGTCAGACTGAGAATCATAATGGTTTACCATTCATACAGTCTGATGTGTTAAATATACGGCAGAGGTTACATTTAAATAACTTATTTGATCAAAGGTTAATGTTGAAAAATTATAAAATAACTGAATTGAAAAGGGTAATTACTCATAAGTTAGGAAATCTTACTGGATATTCAGAACAAAGTAGGAAACCAATACGTAAAATCTTAATGGATGATTCTGAAAATTTAATCATATGTCGAGATAATAGACTTTGTTCATATAGTCGTGAGAGTTATAATAAGAGTTCAAATTTTTCCTTGGATTCAACAATAGATACTATTAACATATCTGTACAACATTCAACTTTGAAAATGTTGGGGTTTTTACAAAATGATTACATAGTTAGAACTTGGGCTGGATCAATGAATGAACCAAGTAGAGTTGTTGTGGATGTTAAATTTCAAAGAGATAAAACAATAGAATTTAAAAATGAAGTTTTAAATGCATCAGTAATTTCAAATGATAAAGTTATAACATGTGGTGATAGAAGATGCCATGTTATAGATTGTAATAGAATGGATGTTGAACAAAATAAAGAGGTCAAATGTGAATGTTTAAATATCGAAAAGATGGAAATTGAGGGAAATTCATATGGTATGGGGACAAGAAATGGTAGGATAAGTATATGGGATATAAGGTCCAATACCAATAGATTTTTAAAAACTTTTAACAAATCACCTATTGTTAATATCAAATATTTGGATCCATTTAATATGCTAGTATCACGTTTTAACTCTAATGATATTGATCTATTTGATCAAAGAATGGGATTCAATAACATTAAAAGATCTTTCAAATCAACAACAAAGATCAACGAAAAGAATTTATTTGGTGAAAATATTCAAGTTATGAATAACGGTAGATATTTCATGGTTCAAAATTCTAAATCTTTAGAATTTTTCAACTATTTAAATGAAACTCCAATAAAGACCATACCAAAGTCTGAAATAAATCCAATTATTATCAACTCTTATGATTATGATACCGATATAAGAAGTGCATACTTTTCTGAAAGCACTAATGAGTTATTTACAAGTTCCATCGCTAATGAACTATCCATTTTTAAATGATCTCAATATCCAGTTCAGCTAATAAAATTTAGAGTCATTTTTAAACACTTGATGATTTTCTTTAGCACCCATTTAATGACGTAATCAAAATTCTTTTTGCTCCGCCAAAAAAAATTCGTATTATTTTTTTCAAACGGCAAAAAATAAATTGTCAAAAAAAAAAAAATTTTGACACATTTTATTTCCCGATTCGGTCTTAATTGTTATATGCACGATTGTCGTTTTTACTGTTGGTTTAAATAAATGTGTTTCATAATGATATTTTTATTCCAATAATATTGCTAATTGTGACTTGAGGTGTTATTTGACTTGCTGCAAATTGAAACTACAGAAACGACAAGATAATAAGTGAATAAGCGACTATAGTAAAAACAAAAGAATTTTAGTGTATATGTAAAAATAAATTGGTCTTCTTCCTCTAAAAACAAACTGAACGCATCTATAAAAAAAAAATTGCAACTGTAATAGCTACTCAAGACAAGACTATGACACAGGTGGTCTATTTGTCTCTTTCTCTTTTTTTTTTTTTTTTTGTAAAATTATGTTCTCTATTGACGTTGGGTATAGTATAATATAGTATAGTATAGTATATTGTAGCAATCCAATGATAATGCAGATATAGTATATAATGACAGGCCATCTCAATAATAGTTGAATGAAGTATGAGCAGTTGGATTTGTAAAACCTTGAAGATAGTTACCAAAATTGTGATTGTTATTGGTGTTATTACTACCATGACTCAGTTGATCATTATATAAAGTTGTATCATTTGCAAAGTATGGATTAGCGTTTGTTGCTTTAATCTGATTACTCACTCCATGATTATTCTCCAAGCGGGGTAAACTGGAAGGAATTTGTTGTGGAACGATGTGTTGCTGTTGATTTTGAGATAGTTGATGCAAGTGCTGTGGTTGTTGAGATTGCTGCTGTTGATAATGCTGTTGCTCGTGGTGATGATGTGAAACTTGATATTGGTCAAATCCAGTTTGACCAATTCCGTTGTTCGTCAAACCAAGTGAAGAAGATGAAGTTGATTGAAAAGACAGTGGAGTTCTAACACTAAGATTATTATTTGTAGAATTTTCAGCCGTTAAGACGTAATTACTCTCCAGTTGTTGAATCTTCAGTTGAATTTTTCTAGCATATGGAGCAGCCTTGATTACTGGAAGATAATTTTTAACAGTATTGATAAGTAATCCCATTTCATAATTCAACTCATTAACATCATAAAATTGGTCAATTAGTGTTTGTATGACATAATTACCAAACTTATCCTTTATCAAAATTTCAAAGTTTAAGGTGATAATCTTTATAATCTCATTCAAATGAGAATAATTTTGCTTAACTTTTAAGATTTTTATAAATTTTTCAATAACATTTGAACTAAACTTTAAGCATGATAATCTAATAAGATTCTTATACATTTTATCAAAAAATTCATCAATCAAATAACTAATTTCATTTGAACTCTTCAAAAAATTCAACTCAAATAAGAATTGAATTATATAATTACCAAATTGGTCATTAATTAAATCATCCAAATATAACAACAATACCTGAGAAATTTTTAAAATCTGCTTAAAATTTGCATTGTTTAAAAGTTTTTGTAATACACAACAACCATGCTTGTGTGTTGAGATTCTAACAATATTATTGTTCAAACAGATCGAATCAATAATGAATTGAAATTTCTCAGGAGGAAATTTAAAAATACACTTTTGAATAACATGATTCCCATTCAAATCTTTAATCAACTTGACAATGTTATTATCTTCAACAGCGTTTCTAGTATCATTTATTTGTAAACCTTTTACGACTAAATCCATCTGATAAGTATTTGTAATTTTATCAATAATTTTTTGTAAACTTCTTGTACCATATTGATTAATTGAAATTAAAAACAAATATGTGTGAATTTTTTCAATCATTACATCTTTTTGATAAGTTGATAAATAATCAACAAGTTTTTGTATCAAATAATTACCAAATGGATCAACGATAAGATCTATAATGTTATTGGAAATCTTGTTGAAGATTATATCCTTAATTGTATTATCAATCTCCAATTTCTTTTGCAAATAACGACAACCATACTGATCAACAGAAAGCTTTAATACGTCTAAATTTTCAATTGGAATTGAATTTAGCTCATCATAATTTTTATAATTTTGAGAAGGTTCCTTGTTTAAAATAGGTAAAGAAGAGACACGATGAGTTGTTGGTTGTCTCTGTTGAATATTTGAACTGGTTATTGTGACAGCACCTATATTATGATTATTATGATTATTATTATTACTTTGTTGAAAGTTTTGTGAATGATACTGATGCAAGGTGATTTGTGGAATTGTGTTGGCAGAGTTGTTAACATGGCTTGAATTAACACTGGATGGAGAGTAAAGACTTTGTTGAGAAGGAGTACGATTATGATATGGTTGTTGTGATGACTGTTTTGATGATTGAGGAATTTGATGGGAAAGATTTTGTAAGCTTGTGATGTTGAACTGGTTAAATTTTTGATCCAATTCCGATACCAATGGTAAAGATTTAAATCTTGATCTGAAAGTATTTCCACCAATATTTGTATTTAAAGATGAAAGTGGTGTTGTAGAATTTGGAGTTAAATGAACATTTCCGCCGCCATTTCCCTTGTTACCGTTATTAACATGAGCATCAATTTGAGAACCATAGCTATTATTGCCACTTATATAGCCATGGCCATGACTATAGCCAATATTACCAGTATATGAACCTTGATGTATTTGACCGTCATTTAAGTCTGGGGGTGTCAAAGGTTCAACTAGCGAGGTTATTGAGTTTATTGATAGATTTTGTTGGTGTCTAGTCCTTTCATTCCCCTATAGGTACAGTTAAGGTGGGTTAGTACGAATTTAGGTAAAGTAGTCAAAAATAGCCGAAACCTTTCATATGGGGAAGATCCTATTCAAATTTTGAAAAGTTGAAGAGATTCTAACATTCCAGATCATCAAGACAGAAGTACTATCTTGATAGATCCTTCAGGTAATTTCATGAGAAATCCATCAATCATGCCTCCGTATGATAGCATTGGGCCATATATTAATAGTATGTGTGCCTGTGGGTGGTTCAAACCCGAGACATATTACTTACCATAATGGCTTAAGTTGTACGTCAATTTTGTCAAAGTAGTGAGTGATTTATGGATCATAAAATAATCACCAAATCTCTAACACTATATTCAATAAAAGACAGGAGAATGGAAGTGAAGAAGAGTTCAAAATACCCAATTTTTCTTCCTTTTTTATAATTCAAACAAGGCTCTTTAATTTTTTGATCTGAAGGTCGAAATTTCTATCATCTTTTTTTTTTTTTTGGTTAAAAGGTTCCCGGTTTTCAGTTTGGTCTAGTCTTCTAGTCTTTTTTTTTTTTTTTAATAGGTTTAAAGTACTAAATTACTATGGTTACAAAGCATTAATTCAAAATATATATATATTTTTTTTTGCTTTCAGAAACATCAACAAAAATGTGTCGCTAACAATAGAATTTCTCAGTCTCTACAGGAAAAAGAGACTAAGTTAAAAAAAACTTGATAATAATTACTAGATCGCGGATTATTTTACTTCACAAGCTATGAAAAACCTATGAGATGAGATTATGTAAAGTCTCTGATCACTTTGTGGACAAAAAAGTTTAAGGCGAAAAGGAGTGAGAGATTTGGAGATCAAATAGAATGTCCTAAAAAAGTTTGAAGTTTGTATTTGGCAAAATGAGACCTTTAATCTATCAACGAGGAGCCAATCTATATTTTCTTCTTTTAAATTACCACATTAGTCGCATATTACATATCATACTCGTACAGGCCACAAATTTAGACAAGGGCTGGTGTTTGTGGGGTTATTCAATCCTTCTTTGTAGTATAAGACTAGATGGGAGGATGAGTGTCACTTATAAATGATATGTTTATAGTGATGAGTGATAAATACGTAGCCTTCTTCTGACTGATTTATTGAAGAAGCCTTGCTGAGAATTGTTTTAGCTTAGCTCAAATTTCAACACCTTCTCCATTTTTGTCCCGTTGGAATGTTGAGACAAATTTATCAATCTTTTAAAAGGGGGATGGGCTAAAAATTGTTGTTACATTTCCAATTTTCAAATTTCCCTTTCTTTTTTAGGATCCTAGGTCCTACTTAACATGCAGACTTTCAAATTTCTTGCTTCAAAAAGTCAAAGTTCTTACAACTATAATACAACCACTTGGTGCATTTCCCAGTAATAAATGCTTTCAAATGCCTTAAATTACTTTCAGTTACTTTTGTGGTTTTTTTATTATGTAAAAGATGCTAAATAAAGGGGGGGAGGCAGACAAAACAAAGAGCTATAGATAAATAATTTACATGTGTCTCATTTAAATGATAAATAAGTACTATAAATTCTATTTCTCAGTGAGCGAT
>JAJMFM010000052.1:9672-79721 GCA_030574875.1 Taiozyma peoriensis
AAAAAAAAAAAAAAAAAAAAAAAAAAAAAAAAAAAAAAAAAAAAAAAAAAAAAAAAAAAAAAAAAAAAAAAAAAAAAAAAAAAAAAAAAAAAAAAAAAAAAAAAAAAAAAAAAAAAAAAAAAAAAAAAAAAAAAAAAAAAAATTTAAGGATATTATAGGAAAACTTGAATTAGAGCAAAGCAGATAAAACCCACAAAAGTCAACATGAAGTTCAACACGACGGGAAACTAAACCCTACCATTTGATATCAACAAATGGTAAGTTTAGCCTCTTTAAAGTTCGCTCTTATATAATAATACTATGACGAAAATTGCTGATAGAATCTTGAAAGAAATTGACATTACTTGTAGTAGATATGTTTGGAAGAGGTTCTAACATTTCGCTTTTCACACATTAAATTGTCAAAGTTTGAGCTTTGTTAAAAGCGGTTATGATCTTGTTAAGATTGAACGTAGACTAATGCGGTCGTATAGTAGTTCGAGTGAGAGAAAAATGTATGAGCTCAATAAAACAAGGCGATACTCCCCAATTGCACATTTTTTTTTTTTTTTTTATTTGAAAGTCACACACTACATATCTTCAATAAAGTATAATCTTAAATTGAACTGATTAACATACCTACTCTAATAATCAAACTATTGTTTCTCTAGGACTTCACCTTGTGCGCTATCACTTGTTTCGGCTTCCTCAACGTGTTCAGCTGCAGATGCTTTGTAGGAAGTGGTCTGTGGAACTTCAACATCAGTTTTAATATAAGGTTTAGTCTTCACGTAACCCATCAACAGTTTACCCTCTTCAACAAATACCAAGTCAATTGCCTCCAATGTCAAATTCTTTACTTCTGGATAGAAAAAGAAGAACATAAAGGCAAATACAAAATTCATAACAGTGAAAATCAAGTAAGATCTCCACTTGATATTGGTGATGATAGTTGGAGTGATTTCAACAACAAAGAAATTCCACAACCAATTAGCGCTGATACCAAGAGCAGTACCTTTAGATCTTGCATGTAAAGGTAATAATTCAGGAACAATTACCCAAGGAATACAATTGGCAGTAGCACCAAATATCAATTGAAATAAGAAGAAGAAAGCAACAGATGCTGCCCCGGTCGATTCAGCTTTACTAGCGTTACTTTGGAAACTCAGCAAAATTGAAATCAAAAGCATACATACACCACATCCAGCATGGCCATATACCAATGGTTTTCTTCTACCCAGTTTATCAGTAAAGAAAGATGGAATTAGTGAACCAACTGTGAAACAGATGACGGCACAACCGCCCAAAATCATGGCTAAATTTCTTTCTAAACCAACATTTTGAATCAAAACAGTAGTAATATAGTAGTTAATCAAGTTGATACCACTCAATTGTTGAGCAAACATTGCCATATATGACAGGATAACTCTATGACGTGTTCTAGAAACATCTTTAACGAACAATGATTTCCATGAAGCACCACCATCTAAAGACTCTAAAGCCATAGCTTCTTCAATTTCTTGATATAGAGATTGAATCTCTGGATCATCCTCAGATTTACCAAATACATAAGATAGAACTTTTCTAGCTTCTTCCCTTTTGCCTCTTGAGAACAAATATCTTGGTGATTCTGGTATACTTAAACACAAACCTAATACAACAAGAGCAAAAATGATTTGAGTGGCTATTGGTAATCTCCATACTAAAGCCCCACTGGCGAATGACAGACCATATGTTAGCCAATAAGCATATACCAAACCAACACCAACAAACAAGGCTTCCGATGCAACCAGGTTACCTCTAACATTTGGTCTACATAATTCAGATTGGAACATAGGAACAGAACTAGTCTCTAGACCAGTACCAAGACCTGAAATGAAACGACCAATCATTAGATGTGGAACTGTATAAGCTGAAGTCTGTAAAGCGACACCAAGAATGATCAATACCATGGCAAATATAATGGTTAATCTTCTACCTAGATGATCACCAGTGAAATAGTTTAAAATACAACCAAAAAAGCATCCTAAAGTATAAATAGAAACAATGATACCTAAGTAACTACCAGTTGGATGACCAAATTGGTTTAAGAAATTATCACCATCCAATAGGTTACCAACAATTCCTTGTTCGATACCAAATAGAATAAATGCAAGTTCACAAGTGGCTGTGATTGCAAAACTGACTTGTTTACCAGATTTCCAGTAATTGGTACCACTACCAATTAAGGACTGGATAGCATGGATAACCATTTAGCTGTTGAAATATAACCAAAAGAAAAAAGAGGATAACTCGACCAATAAATTCAATTACTTATTTTGAATTTGGAGTATATGAGAAAGTTCCAAGTGTAGCCAAACAAGCATTACTTATGAATAGAAAGTGTTGAATCTAATGGAAAATCTCGATGATATTTATATGTCAAATATGAAAAACTTCCCCAGATTTTTCGGGATTCATTGAACAAGTTCAAATCATGGAGTCCAATAAGCGTCAGCCGCCCATTTGATGTATGAATCAAGGTCCTGCTTCTCGTTTTTGCCTGGTGCATTTTTCAAAGCGTGCCAACGAAAAAGGAAAAAAAAAAAGTGGTAGGTGCCTGAGCTGTGTGAGACTAGTGAGAGTGAGTTATGTTGGGTTTTTGATCTTGCGCCTATTAGGGCCTGGGAGACTCGTACAACTAGAAGTACTTGACTAGTTAGCCGGATACTATAGTTCATGAAAATAGTAATAGTATTTTAATTAATACCACAGCACCCGAGACCAAAACTACACCCAAGAAAAATAATACACTTCAAATGCAAGTCAGAAACTATTTTTCTGTCGTCTCGCATTTCCACCACCAATTGTAGCGATAACAACCCCGGACTATTACTGGAGTCAGAGCGGACGAAGTCTAGGGTGAAGTGGTGTAAAGGGAGAACATATTACCGGAGATAAAGAACAACGATGCAATACCAAATAGGCTATTAACTACTATGCTATTGTAAACTGACAATCATAACCTTGATTCATTCAACTGCATGAAGGGCCGATTTGGTATTGGTAAAAAGATTCGACAGTGATTGTAAGCTACAATTTCCTTTTTTTGCTCTGAGTTCCTAAGCGCTTATAAGAACGTCTAAGTATTCAACTTTTTTTTGTCGCTACGGTGCAAGATTATAAAACTTTTTACACCTAAGCGATATTTACATCATGAAACTTAGCCTACTGTGATGACCGGACGATCTTGGGTGAATTGCAGATTAAATTGTTGCTATGAGACTCATTTGAAAGACTCCAATTCATAACAGTTTGTAGATTCTCTTCAAATGTAAGCATTCTATGAAATCTATAAAAACACACATGAGAAATAGATCATCTCCAGGCTTCGAATAGAGTCAAAGTATTTGAAATTATGGTACTTACAAGTTTTACAGCTAGAATGATGATGACGAATTATTGATTCATCAAATATGTATTTGATGGTAAAGGTTCAATAGTTTCCTATTTGATGGTAAAGGTCTAATAGTTTCCCACTTATAGTTCTCACAGGGTGAATTAGATGGATCATTTCCTACAAAGTTAACATAAAATACTATGCTTTGGAGTGTATGGGCCCACCGAAGAGAATAAGAGTTCAGTGCAGATTGTAATAGATGGATAGACCTGCCCTTCAAAAAAGTTTTCAATTTCATTTAAACGACCCGATGCATGTTCATAACACTTTCCCTTTGCTCTTCTCATTCATGTGATCGTCTACTGAACTTCTCCACAACATAACTTAAGCTAACTCCAAGTTGACGCTTAGCTGCTTGAATCCATGAAAGAGAACTAGTATGTGATACTTGAGCGGGCACTAACTACTTTGTGAATTCCATATTTTTATGCATGATTAATTAGAATATTATAGGTTGATTACAATAACCTATATTAGCGACCATGGAAGAAAGTCTTCTGACTTTGAATTTAAACTGCATATATTACTTCCCTACCCAATTTTAAGTGTTTTCCAAAACTTTAATAGCTGTTCCATCAAGTTGTTTAAACTTTATCCATATTCGTTAGTGAGTTTTTATCAACTTTAAAGGTGTTCTGGATAGAATTGAAATTTTAAATTTCACTACGCACTCAATGTTAAAAGAGTTTGAAGGTTAAAAGAGTTTGAAGGTTGAAAGTATTTCAATCGATCAAAGAACAAAAGTTAGATTACAAAACTTCAAGTTGCATTTCGAATTTCCACTATTTTCGCATTCAAAGTTTAAGATTGATAGATATCGCCAAAACTTTAAAGCATAACTTTCTGACAACTTTATTATAACTTGCACAATCAGCCAATTATAGACGAAGGCTAGCCCTCTTCGAATGAGAAGATGCAACTGACTTTAATTTAGCTGAAATAACCTTATCAGTTGGAATAGGGCAGAAGACAGAGAGGTTATAGTAAGATTTGATGTCTTTCAGAAGCGATTTCATTGAACTATTGCTTTGTTTAAAGAGATCTGAAGATATATGATTGCATAAATCATCTAACGTCTTTTATTGCTGATCCTTCATGCTGATCAATATAAAGCAAATAATGCTTCTCAATAATGTTTTTCAAGTTGTTCTCCATCATAAATTCTAAAATAAGCTGTTAAAAGGAAAGAAGATGTGTCAAACCCAACTAGCAGACCTTATGCAAGTGAAGATGATGCTAAATTTAAATTCATTCGATACCATTTTCTTTTTTGAGATCACTTTTGATCATTCAAATTCAAAGTGAGTATAAAGTAACCAAGATAACATGATGATCTTGGATGGAACGAGAATTACTCTTCTTGAGTACAATAATTTTACAATGAGTACAGAAAAATGGATCCTTACAGAATACTTACTCTACTTGAAAAATACCACTATGAATTTACAACAACTCAAGTGTTTTCTTGTTATGTTGTTGGCTTCAGTTTAACAACTAAAGTCGCAGACAACAAACAACATTTTTTCAATTCAATTCAATCTTTAGTATCTCAAAGGAAGCTTTTGAGATTGAACGTCTTTGAATACAAAACTAAAGTGTACTGTTGTGAGATTTTGGACTATGTTTTGTCTGACCATGTTGATTTCATTGATGAGAATTATTCGATTGAGTTATTCCATTCGTTACACGCAAAGACTTTACCCGTTGGTAATTCGAAAAGATTCTTATGGCGAATTGTCATCACCAAGGATAACTGGGTTCTTTTTGTTTGTGATCATAGCTTTTTGGATGGTAGTAGTGCTTGTTATTTCATGGAAGAATTGGTTTCTGTTTTGAACAATCGAAAGTTACAAAAAGATGTTGATAATTACCAATTTATTAACGCGCCAATCAATCCAAGTTTTGGTTTCACGGTTAAAGCCTTAATTGAGCACTATGTACCTATTGAGGTTCGAAGCTTGTTCTCTAGAACTTCCAAATACAAAAGTAATGCAAAAGGTTGGATACCAGTTAAGGGTAAACCAGTTTACTCCCATATCTTTGAGAGTCTAAAATATAGAATCAAGATTTCAAAACATGATATGAATGTATTGAAACCAAGGTTAAAGGAAAACAAGGTTTCCTTTACGAGCTACTTTTTGTATGCGATCATGGCATCTGCTTCTCAATTTACAAATGAACCCATCAAAGGGTCTGTTGCAATTGATTTGAGGAGATTCATGGCTTCAAACTTAAAATCATATGGAGTTTTTGTATCCGCTGTTTATATGACACTTCCTATTGTTAGATCTGCCAACGATGTTGACTGGGATTACGTTAGGTTTATGAACAATCTGCTTTCTGAACCAAATTTGAAGAAAGCAGCCCAATTCGCAGGATGTTTGAAGTATGTTAATTCGAAACAGCTACTTTACAGATTAAAGAATAAACCTAGAGATTGTTTTTTCGAAATCTCAAATCTTGGTGTTCGAGATGATTTTCCTAATGAAAAGTATTCAATAAATGAGTATACTTTTTCTCAGCCATGCAGTCCAATTGGCCCATTTGTCACTCACGATATCATCTCAACGAAACAAGGTGTTCATGTTTTGTTAAATGGTGCTCCAGAATTTGAGGAATATTTTGAAAGATATTCCAAAGGGTTAGAATCGATGTTTAGAGAAGATAAATAGTTAGAGAAAGTAGTATATACGATAGTACAATGAACGTATCGTCAATCATGTCTTAATATACTAAATCATGTAGCTTTAAATTGAATTTAGTTGCTTAAAGGTAAGCTGGACCAGCGAACTATTCGATTTGGTTTTAAAACTCGTATAATTTACATAGAGTTATATCCAATACACATTATTATCAGGAAAAAAAGACCCCATGAAAGTTAATGAGCTGGATACCTTTAGTAGGATTAGAGAGGTAAAGAGCATAGGGAGTTGTGGTTATGTCAGATTGTACATTGTCAATCTTTGAGAAAAAAAGGAGTTTACCACCAATAGTTGACCTTGTGGGGACTTCCTTTAAAAGTCCTTATGCATAAAGAAATAATCTTCAACTAGTTGGTAGCATAACCAAGTAGTCTCATCTGTGACTTACTCCCAATTATTTGAGGTGGTTATAATATCTAGAGTATGTTTGTCTAAACGAGGAAAGGCTGAAATTAAGTTTGACATTATTACAATGATCGTATGATACAATCATAGCTTTTCTTCTTCCATGATTTATTATGTATTAGTTTGATAAAAAATTCATCTATGACTTATACGATGGAAAACCACATTTTACCCTTAAGCTACTAAATTCAATTATGGGGCTACTTTTATTTTTTTTTCTCCGATTTTTCATTCTTTTATTTTCCTGAGGATTCCATGGGAATAATTGAGCTATATTAAAAATTATTGTTGCATGAGCCTAATACTGGAACCAAATATTATATCTTTAATAAAGTCTATAAAACTTTCTAATATACTTTTTTTTTCAAGTGGAAAATATGAAGGTTGAACTTGCACTGATTTCAACTTGAAGATCAATTCAATGGCTTCACCAATATTTGTTTCCAGACCCAATCAAAGTTTTAGTTTGATAACTGTGTTTAAGGGTTCTCAAATTGCATTATTGGGTAGTTATAGACTACTACAGAACCAACTTTTTTATGAAAATGCGAATTATTTCAAGTTCACATTTATTGCAATACTTTGGTCAATGGTAATTCAACTGATTGTATCACTGCCGAGTGTTGTTATACGAGGGGTTTGTTGGGGTTTAAGAAGTAAGCTTAAATTTCAAATTGAAACAAATTTGGTATTAGAACAATCAAGTTATATCTTGGATTCATTATTTAATCTTCAAACTATTGTAACACTGATAGTGTACTGTAACTTATATGAAGTTTTCGAAGATGTCTTTTTAAGCTGTTTAGAATATGTTGATCAGGTTTCAATATCAGGTGGTCGACACCCAAGAACTTACTCCATGTGGTTATTAAAACTTCAAAAAATTGAATTGGGTAAACGATCTATACTTTCAATTTGGATCTCCAGATTTACTGCACTATCGATTCATCAGACAAATTTCCTCTCTCATCTGTTGAACTTATATGCATCCAGTGTTACATATAATTTGACATTATATGGATTATCATATATTCCAACTTATGGTTTACCTTTGATATCATTTTCATTTGCTAGGTTTTGCAATTCAAAATTTGGCTTTGGAGTTGGTATAATAGCATTCATTGCAGGGTTCTATATTCCTTCGTATACAACAATAAGATTGTTATCAACATATTACATAACTCAAATTACAGTACAAGCTTTACTTGTATTTCCATATTTTCAAAGATTAAAATTCAATGAATTACAAATGGATAAATGGATTGAATCAAGATCTGGATTAACTTTTGGATTTGGATTAGTTTTCCATTTTTTATCATGGAAGCTCAACTATATTGCATTTTATATCCTATTAATCCAAGACATTAGTCTAGCGTATTTCATCTTCAAGACTTCAGATCCAGTACCTGAACAAATTACTGAAACATGGATATTAACACAAGTTTATTGGTCCAAAATTTATAGTAAATTAACAGTTACAAGTGATGGATTTCGTCCATTACCTGGTTCCTATCTCTTCACATCCAGAGTGGACACACAGTCTCCTGGGACATCAGCATTCAACACTCCAATATCATCATCAAATGACCTTAAGGGCTTATATAGTTAATAGAAACCTTTATATTAGAGTCTTCCTACTTATTAGGTACTTTACAAAGTTACCGTAGTAATGAAAATTACCAGTGCGAAACGAAAATTATAAAGGACAAGAAAAAAAAAAAAAAAAGAACACAGGTAATAAGTACAAATTAGTCAAAGAAATAAAAACAGTGTGCTATAATACATTGTGTGATTGGAGAAACTTCATATCAAGAAAGTAAACTATAATCAGAATTGTCCAAAAAAATGAGTGTATGTGTTTGAAGTGTCAGATTCATTCCAGTGCAATATACTAACGTCAACAAACAGCTAAATGTTTTAAACCCAAAACCATTTATAAAAGAACTAGTTGGAACAAAAGTTGTGATAAAGCTGAAATTTAACAACACAAGCTATAGAGGTACACTCTTGTCAAGTGATAATTACTTCAATATAAGTCTTTCCGATGCAGAAGAGATAGTTGATGGAACTAGTACGAAACTTGGTAACGATCTATTCATAAGATGTAATAATGTGCTTTATATACAAGAAGTTAAAGAGTAAATTCTACAAGAATATTGAATGACAAATGAGTTTTATGTATATGAAAATATATTTTTGTTGGAAAGGGAAAAAACTATATATCGTAGGTTGGTAGAGATGGGGAAAAGAAAGTGGGGGGAAAAACATGTATCAACCATGGTCAACACTTGGAAAACACAACCGTATTGGAATGGTGGTTTGGAATAAATAGGTTGTACATATGCATTTATTTTTCTCCAATTCTTTCTTAGTAAAGATTATTATGAGGATTATAATGATATCTATGATGATTTATGTGATTATAAATACTTTAGAGGTGATGATTTAAAACGAAGAAACAGAATATCTATAATTGATCAGCATATGGTAAGTTGTTGACGTCACCCACAGCAACATAGTTGAATTTACCTAGTTTGAAATCTTTGACTTTTGAAACGTCCAATTCAACTGGAGAAACTGCAATTTCATTGGCTAGAGCCAATTGAGTAGCAGTATAGCTGTTAGCAACAGAGATGTTTTGTCCCTTTTTCAAAGAAGCAACGATGGTCTTAATGTTTGAAGAAACAGTAGCAGCATCAGTACCTTCAACGAACAAAGTAAACAAACCAGCTTGGTTATATTTGTTGAATTTAACCTCTGAGATTAGTGAAGAGGATTCGTATAATGCAGATGATAGATATTGAGCTAAAACTTCATAGGTGGCAAAATCTGATGATTTCACTGGGATGGCAATAGCAGCAACTGAAGAACCGGTAGATCTAATTCTTGATTCAACACCTTCAAAAGTCTTTGGAGTTGATGATTCAGCAAATGATTTACCTTTTGGTAATTGGAAGAAAGTTGAATCTTTAACAAAACGAATTAAATCAGCTTCGTTAACACCTTTACCAATGATTTCAATGTTATCTTGAACGTAAACTTTATCAGAAAATTCCTTCAAATCTTCTAAAGTTATCTTGGAAACACCATCGTAAAGTAATGGTTTACCTAATCCATCTCTGAAGGTAATTGAATGTAAAGCTTCATTAGCTTGATAGATTGGTGAAACTGAAGCCTTAGATAAATCGTACTTAGCAGCTGGTAAAACAATTTCTGGTAATTCATGAGGTCTAAATGAAGTTTTGTATAAAACATCACCTAAAGCGTTAACATAATATGGTAAGTTTTCTTTTAAAAAATTAGCAGTCAAAATAATAGAATCTCTGTCAACACTTGAATGGAATTCACCACCTAAAAGTTCGGATTCTCTTGTCAATCTTAAAGCAGATCTTTGTCTTGTGTTTTGGAAGTTAAATCTGGATAATAAATGTGATAAACCATCTTTGGAGGCATAACGAGAACCAGCGTTAACTTTAACGGTCAATGATGAAATTTTACCGTTGAAGTCAGAAGCAGTTATCTTTGTTGAAAAAGATCTAGTTGAAGAAGCAGAGGTGGCTAATCTTCTGGAAAACATTTTGATAGTGGTTTTTGCAGATGTAACGTGAAGAATTTGGACTCTTTAACGTAATTTAAAAGCTATGTTTATAGCACTGTTAATTACCATTAAAACAGGATTTTTTTCACTTAGAAATTGAGAGTCGATCGAAGAGAGCTTACATAATGATTTTTTAAAATTTAATTAGTATGTGATGGTTTTTTTTTAACGTTAAACAAGGGCAAATTATAAAATTTTCATTGATAAAATTTAAAATTCATAGTTTTTGATTGGCTGTAGAAAATAACTAGAAAAACATAACCAAAAAAAAAAAAAAAAAAAAAAAAAAAAAAAAAAAAAAAAAATAAAATAGAAATGTTTTTATTTAGATTATTCCGAAAAGGTCATGTGCTGCTCTTACAATTTGAACCGGAACTCATGCTTAGAGATCAACGATTACCATAGTAACAATTAAAAAGATGTGTATAAGTAAGAAACAACAAAGAATATCTTGTAAAATACCCTAAAAAAATAACTTATCAATCATTTGACATTGAATTCGATAGTTTATGATGCTTTATTCTTCATATTCTTGATGAATCATTCGTACTTCAATTCATTACAGGCTCCTTTGTTACCAATCACCAATACATTTTGACTGGAGAGGTATGAAATTTTTTCGCGACTCATACGGGTTTTTTCATCAAGTTTCTGAAATCTTGAAATAAACACGTCAACAAGTAATTACATGAATGGTTTGTAAATAGAACTACCACCACTACCTAGTTCAATTATTCATCTTTATTCGTCACTTATTGTTCATAATTCCACACACATAATGTCCGCCATTCAAAATAGTATTGTGGTTCCAGCTTACCATGAGAAGCTTAATATTGCACCTCTAACTAAAAGACTCTTTGCTGCTTTAGGTAATAAAGATTCTAAATTAACTGAATTGATTTACGTTGATGATAATTCAAACGATGGTTCAGTTGAAGAAGTTGAACTTTTACAAAAACAAGGATATAACGTTAGAATCATTGTTAGAACGACTGAAAGAGGTTTAAGTTCTGCTGTTTTAAGAGGATTTCAAGAATCAAAAGGTGAGTATTTAGTTTGTATTGATGCTGATTTACAACATCCACCTGAAAGTGTTCCAGGTTTTTTAAACCAATTGAGAGAATCACCATTCGTCATTGGTACAAGATATGCTGCCGGTGTTGGTATTGATAAAGACTGGCCATTGTATCGTCGTGTGATTAGTGGTGGTGCTAGAGTTCTAGCCAAGCCTTTAACAACTGCATCTGATCCAATGAGTGGATTCTTTGGTTTGCAGAAAAAATATCTTGATATTAAGAATGTTAACGCTTCAGGTTTTAAAATTGCTCTTGAATTACTGGCAAAGCTATCATTTGATAACAAACCAATTGGTGAATATCCTTATTCTTTTGGTGTTAGAACTGAAGGTGAATCAAAATTATCAAGTAAGGTTATGATTCAATACTTGAAACAATTAAAAGATTTGTACATTTACAAATTTGGTTTGATACCAATTTTAGCCTTAATTTTTGCTATCATTCTATTCGGACTATTTGTATTATCAAAAATCTTTTAAATCAATCGTGTTGAGTTATTAAGGTACTAGCAGTGTGGGGCAAGCGTTCATTGTAGCTGTATAATATTCGTAATACTACTAGACATATGACTTGGTTTTTGTCAAACGCTTTAAAGTAAGCCACCACTAACCGTACAGAGGAGTGGGAGCTGCAAAACAGCCTTTTTTTTTTCTTCAAAATTAATGCCTTTTATTGTACTGATCGCTACTTTAGTTTGCGTTTTGTAATTCTGCGGGATTGGATCCTAACTATAAAATTTTTTTGAAAAACATGCAAGCTCAACGCTCAACGCCCTGCTAAAATTATCTTAGACTCGCCAAAAACGTAAGACCCTGATCGCTTCGGGAAATATTGTGGCACATTAGGTGATTCTTGCATATTTGGATTCATAATTAATAGTAACATTTACTGTAAAAGTCAGTATATAAAAAATAATTTTTTCTTCTATCATCTCTTGACGTTATTAAATTATTAGTTAAATTATATAGCATATCAGACATCTATACACACAAATATATATAACGATCAGCATTTCTGCTCGAAAGAAGGATATATACTTCATTACCTGTCTTTCAATTGGGTAAAATACACATCACAATGAGTTTCTTGAAAGATCCATTGAGACACGTGAGAGAGCCATTCAGCCGTTTGAAGTGGGGGATTCTTCCAGTGAGAAGAGAGGTTGAAGATTACCCAGAATCTGATGATGAATCTTCAGAATTAGATAATGGTGTTGATTCTGATGGTATTGAAAAATTTGAATATAGAGATGAAGCCAATAGACCATGGTATAAATTCTTTGACGAATATGAGTATAGAATTAATAAGAGTGAAAGATCAAAACATAAATGGTTTAAATGGTTCAATGAAACTGATACACCAGCTGAAAAAAAACTAATTATTAAGTTAGACATAACTTTAACAGTTTTCAGTTGTGCGGCTTATTGGGTCAAATATTTAGATCAAACAAATTTGAACAATGCATACGTCTCTGGTTTAAAAGAAGATTTAAACTTTCAAGGTAACGATCTAGTTACAACTCAAGCTATGTTTACCGTTGGAGCTATTGTTTTTCAAATTCCATTCATGTTTATCCTATACAGATATCCATTGAATTATATCTTACCACTTTTAGACATTGCTTGGTCTATTTTGACCATTGCAATGTATAAAGTTACCTCTGTTCCACAAATCCAAGTGTTAAGGTTTTTCATTGGATCATTTGAAGCTCCAGTATATTTGGCTTATCAATTTTTATTTGGTTCTTTTTATAAGCACGATGAAATTGTTCGTCGTTCAACTTTCTATTATATTGGTCAATATCTTGGGGTGCTAACCTCTGGGCTGTTACAAGCATCTATCTATAGAGGTTTAAACACCGTCAACGGTTTAACAGGATGGCAATGGATGTTTATAATTGATGGTATTATTAGTTTGTTTGTTGGAATTATTGGTATATACTCTTTACCAGGGACTCCTCAAAATTGTTATTCAATCTGGTTAACAGATGATGAGATTAGATTAGCAAGAAAAAGATTGAAAAAAAATCAAACTGGTGAAGTTGATCATTCTAAAAGATTCTTCGATAAGACAATTTGGTATAAAATCTTTACATCGTGGGAGGTTTATATCTTGGTTATTTTTAACATATTCTGTTGGAATAACAACAATGGTACATCTGGTGCTTATGTGCTATGGTTGAAATCTTTAGGTAGATATTCAATTCCTAAAGTGAACGATCTTTCCGCTGCAAGTCCTGCATTGGGTATTGCATATTTGATCTTAACTGGTTTATTTGCAGATTTATTCCATTCAAAGTCTCAAGCAATTATCATCACTCAAGTGTTCAATTTTACTGGTAACGTTATTTTGGCTAAATGGTACGTTCCAGAAGGTGCCAAATGGTTTGCATTCTTTCAATCTTACTGGGGATGGGCCTCTGCCCCTTCTGTCTATAGTTGGGCCAATGAAATTCTGAAAAGAGACGTTCAACAAAGAGCTATTGTCCTGGTCATAATGAACATCATGGCTTCAACTTTTAGTGCTTGGATTTCAGTTTTGGTCTGGAAGACTGTTGAAGCACCAAGATTCATAAAAGGTTATTCATGGACTGCTGCTGCTGCTTTTGCTTTAGCTGCTTGGACTTTTGTTGTGCTGCATTTCTACAAGAAAGAAGAGAGAAGACATGCAAAGGATAATGGTATCATTCTATACAACAGTAAAAATGGTGATGTTCCACCAACTTCAGCAATATCACCAGAAAAACATGAGAGTTTTGAAGTTAGTGTCGAAACTGATTCTAAGAAATGAGTTTGTTATAGATTCTTTATAGATTATAATTATATTTGTAAATTTGTAATGTTTGTTGTAAGTTAGCAACTTCATGTTATTCATCATCTTCGAAGTCTCCCGCCGCATTTCTCCACTGCATGCTCCGCTCCGCAGCCTGCTTCCCCCAGAGTTAAGACCCGTCAGAATTGACAGAAGATTCGATGCATCACCAGACATTTTTTCAACCATGAGAAAACCTAATCTTTTTGGTTGCTTTTTTTTTTTTTTAATCAACGGTGAACACTTCACGCTATTTCTTTCAATTAAGAGAATACTTCAATTGGCATATCAACCTTTTACTGACATATAAGAGGGATATCAACAATGAGTACACTCCTTTTGAAGGTTGATGAGAATGGAGTCAGTTCAAATAAAGGGGTTGTCTTTTTACCTGCTTTGCCATTACCCCCTAACTATCAGAATGGCGATGCCCTTTTCAATTTAAGATTGTTTATTCCAGCATCTTGCCCTATTGCAAGAGATGGTATTGTATGGATCAACTTACCTGAATCTGCAGATAAAGAGTTTCAGAGAGACAAGTATTACAAAAGAATAATCAATCACTCGTTCACTTCAGACGCTCAACTAGATTTTAAAATTTTCCAACCAGGTTCATATAGTTATTATATCTCTTACAGAGGTTCAGACAATCAATTGAAAACAACAAGAAAATTTTATTTTGTTGTTCTTCCATCATTGTACATAAACGATCAATTCTTACCTTTAAACTCAATTGCACTTGAGTCTGTTGTTTCCAAATGGCTGGGTCCAAGATCAAACTGGAACTCAATTTTCGACGAGGTTCAAAAGAAAGGTTATAACGTCGTTCATTTCACCCCGTTACAACAAAGAGGTGATTCAAACTCACCTTACTCCATTTATGATCAGTTACAGTTTGATAGTGAGTTATTTGAAGGTATTTCTGATGTTAAGAATTTGGTCCAAAAGCTTCATAAGGAAAAGGGCTTATTGTCCATTACAGATGTGGTGTTTAATCATACTGCTAATAACTCCACTTGGTTAAGAGATCATCCTGAATCAGGTTACAATAGACAAACAGCACCTCATTTGACTTCTGCTATAGAGTTAGATGGGAAACTATTGGAGTTTAGTGACAATTTGGAGAAGCTAAATTTCCCAACTGAATTAACATCCGTCCAGGATTTATTAAAAATCATGGAGGGTATTAAAGAACATGTCATTGGTGCCTTGAAGCTGTGGGAGTTCTATGTCGTTGATGTTAAATCCACTCTTGAGGAGTTGGCGAATTTGTGGGGAACTACTTCAGTGAAAGAATTGGATACTATTGATATTCCAGATGATGTTAAACAATCTACGGTGAACCTGGCGAATTTTGTTAAACAACATGCAGCAACCATCACTTTTAAGTATCGTTATGATAACGTTATTGATGTTTTCAAGTTTGCATCTATTCTGTACTCTGCTTTCCATGATGTCCCATTTGACGTCATAAAAGAGCATGCCGAAAAGCTACTAAATGAATTGAACTCTCCACTGTACAAGGAGTATGATAGTGATATAGAAGAAATATTGGAGCAGTTATTCAATAGAATCAAATATCTTAGAATCGACGAACATGGTCCAAGGCTTGGGAAAATCACTAGTGAAAATCCATTGTCAGAACCTTACTTCACTCGTTTCAATGGGACAGATGGTGAAAAGTATGAACTTGCCAATAATGGTTGGATTTGGAATGGTAATCCGCTTGTGGATTTTGCCTCTTCGAAATCAAAGAGTTATTTATTACGTGAGGTTATCATCTGGGGTGATTGTGTCAAATTAAGATATGGTACTGGACCACAAGACTCGCCATATTTATGGTCAAGAATGGAAGAATACGTTAAAATTAATGCTGAGATCTTTGATGGTTTCAGAATTGACAATTGCCACTCAACACCACTTCATGTTGGTGAACACTTTTTGGATTTGGCAAGAAAAACGAAACCTAATTTATACATTGTTGCTGAGCTTTTCAGTGGTTCTGAAGAAATGGATAATCTATTTGTTGAAAGGTTGGGTATATCTTCTTTGATAAGAGAAGCTATGCAGGCTTGGTCAGTTGACGAACTTTCAAGGTTGGTTCATAGACATGCAGGTTTACCAATTGGATCCTTCCAGCCCCTTCCATTGGATGATTTTGCTTATCCGGCTGAAACTGATAATCTCACTGCTAATAAACTCTCAGAAGTTGAGATACCTAGAAGCTTAGAACCAACAAAGACACATGCGTTATTCATGGACTGTACTCATGATAATGAAACACCATTTGACAAGAGAACAGTTGAAGATACATTACCTAATGCAGCTTTGGTCTCCTTATGCTCTACCGCTGTGGGCTCGGTCTTTGGTTATGATGAATGCTATCCACATTTGTTAGACGTTGTTAATGAAACCAGAACATATACATATGGGTCAGGTATTGGAGAAATCAAATCAAAATTATATAAGATTAGAAAAAGCATATCTGACTCTAGCTTCAACGCGGAAGATCATGAAATGCATGTTCATCATGAAGGACAATTCATCACTTTGCAAAGATTGAATGCCAAAACTGGGGAAGGATGGTTTTTAATAACAAGAACCAAATTTCATGAAGATGTTAATCAAACGCTAGCACCAATTGTACTGAAAGGTACAAAGGCTGAGTTCGAATTCGCCAACACGTTGGAGCGCGTTGGTGATCCAACCAATGATGAAAACGACATTACATCTGTTCCTGTTCATCTCAAAAATTTGGAAGCGCCAACAATCGAAGTAATCAATGGTAACTCCAAAATTTCTTTACCATCAGACTTCCCACAAGGTTCAATAATCGTTTTAAAAACCAGTTTCAATTCAGTGGATGACGAGCTTGATAATTTTATCAGAAATGGTGCTATCGAAGTAACTGAAGGTCTAACGCTTGTTGACCTAAACAACCTATTATACAAATGTGAATCTGAAGAACGTGATTCCTCTGCTGGTAGATCGGGAGTTTATGACATTCCAGGATATGGAAGATTGGTTTATGCTGGTCTTCAAGGTTGGATTTCGGTACTACGAGATGTCATCAAAAATAATGATTTGGCTCATCCATTAGCAGAGCACCTTAGAAGTGGTCATTGGGCTCTTGATTATGTTACTGATCGACTTGAGAAATTCTCTGATGAGGATGGGGTTGATATTTTTACCAAATGGTTGAGGGCTAGATTACAGAGAATTAAAAGCGTTCCATTCTTTTTGACTCCACGTTATTTTGCCCTAGTCATTGGTATAGCATATGAGGCATTGAGATCGAAGGCCTTAAGACTGTTGAACGAAGAGGTTCAACAGGGTAATTTGTTTGTTCAAAGTTTGGCACTCACTTCTCTTCAAATGGTTGGATCTATGAGATCGACGTCTTTGACGCCATACAAAAGCATTCCTGCTCTAGCTGCAGGTCTACCTCATTTCAGTTATGATTATATGAGATGCTGGGGTAGAGATGTATTTATTTCAGTTCGAGGTTTATTGCTTGCCACTGGTAGGTATGAAGATGCTAAAAATCACATTCTGTATTTTGGTGCAACACTAAAACATGGTTTGATTCCTAATTTATTGGATGCAGGACGCAATCCTAGATATAATGCTCGTGATGCTGCTTGGTTCTATTTGCAATGTATTCAAGACTATGTTGAAATAGTTCCGAATGGGGAAGAAATCTTAAAGGAAAAAATCAAGAGAAGATTCCCATTAGATGACAGATACATCACACATGATGACCCTGAAGCCTTTAGTTATGAAACTACACTGGAGGATATCATTTTTGAGATTCTTTCACGTCATGCGAAAGGAATCAAGTATCGCGAGGCCAATGCAGGACCAAGGTTAGATGTGCAAATGAAAGATGAAGGTTTCAATGTTGAAGTCTTTGTTGATTGGGATACTGGTCTTGTCCATGGTGGTTCTCAATCTAACTGTGGCACATGGATGGATAAGATGGGTGAAAGTGAAAAAGCCAATTCGAAAGGTGTTCCTGGAACACCTAGAGATGGTGCAGCCATTGAAATTAACGGGTTGGTAAAAAGTGCCTTGAGATTTGTTATCAAGTTGAATGAAAGAGGTCTTTTTAAGCATACTGAGATTCCAGAGACATCACGTGGAAGTTTGATTTCTTTGAAAGAGTGGAATGATTTGATTCAACAAAACTTTGAAAGAGTTTACTATATTCCAGTGGAAAGTTCTAATGATAAAGATTTTGATGTTAATCCATCTATTGTTAATAGACGGGGTATTTACAAGGATCTTTACAAATCTGGAAAGCCATATGAAGATTATCAACTAAGACCAAATTTCGCAATTGCATTGACAGTTGCTCCTGAGTTGTTTACCCCAGAACGAGCATTAGGTGCGTTGAAAATTGCTGATGAAGTGATTCGTGGTCCTTTAGGTATGAGAACGTTGGATCCTTCTGATTTGAACTATAGGCCTTATTACATTAATTCTGAAGATTCAACAGATTTTGCAACTTCTAAAGGAAGAAACTATCATCAAGGTCCAGAGTGGGTATGGGTTTTTGGATATTTCATCAGAGCTTTTTATTATTTCCATAAGCAAGACTCAAACTATACCAATGAAGATGGCAAAGTATCATCAGAAGTATACCAAAAGCTGTTTGAAAGGTTAAAAGAGCATAGAAAATGGATTAGAGAAAGTCCATGGGCTGGTTTGACTGAGTTGACTAATAAAGACGGAGAACTATGTCATGATTCTTCGCCAACACAAGCATGGAGCTCATCTACTCTGCTAGATCTTTACCTCGACATCTGGCTAGCCAAAAAATAGAATTACATATTACTTAGATTCATATTTTACTAATACAACGATTGAGAACTCGTACACTAATGTAAGTTTCTCTTAACTATTAATAAAAACTAGCCAGGATTTAGCCCGAGAATGTAAGGATGTTTTCCGATAAGGATTTAACAAGTTTCAAAATCAAAACAAAAAGGAAGGAGAAAAACGAATGTTGGGTTTTGACGCATATAATAAAATATATACAGGAATAATGTTATAGAAAAAAATAGCTTTGTTAAACGGTCATTGATTATCTGCTTTGAATATTTTTTTTTTGCACGATTTGATAGCGCTTTGAAGAAAGTGGCAATAATTAATCAACAAACTTAAGAACCGCTTACGCTATAGAGATTACCGCTCTGTTCTTATCAACATAATCTTGCGCCCCCACACTCGTGAGCACTCACAATATTGCAAACACAAGATATACTTCCCGCTGACACACATAGCCACCATATGCAGAGTGTTGTAGTTTCGACTAAATAGAGCAGCTGAGTCTATTGTCTCCCAATGTCCTCCAACAAAAAGGATAAACTTGGTCAGGTGGTGCAAAACTTTCTTGTTAAAGCTGCAAATGTCATCATACAATCACGCTCGGCTGACATTTCAGATCATGAGAATCCATATCAACAGCAACAATTGCAACAAAAACAACATCAACAAGAATCAGATCAGTACCAACAGCAGCAGCACAAACAACAACCAAAGCAACATCAAGTACAAAAACAACAACCAAATGTCAAGCTGAATAGATGGTTCAATCTTGAAATCCCTGATTTGCAAAGAGATGACCTCAAGTCTTGGAAAGGTTCGCAGTCCAACGTAACGCCCATTGTCATCGAAACCTTTCTTGACTTGAGACAGTTAACAATTAAGCAGTCGTTGGTTTTAAGAGATCACGAAGAGAACACTTGGAATATCAATACCAAAAAGACTGAAATCGTTATGGAACGATGGCTGGTAGAAATGGATTTATCATCACCAAGTGATTTAAATAGTGATCTCCCCTTACTTTACAAGAAACTAATAATTACATTCCGCTATTTATACACGATATCCAGATTATTACCAGCATATAGATTAAGTAAGAAGTTGGGGAAAGTGAAGTTGACAAAATCGCCATTGAACCTTGGGGTAAGAGTATTGGATGGAAACAGGTCAATTGGATCAAAAGGAAGAATAGGTTTAAGTAAGCCAATCATATCAACCTCAGAGGATCATCTGGGGCAGCGAACAGTGACACCAGTGTCTACGCCTCTTGGACTGTTGAAGGTTTCAGTTTCTTATAGAAAGCAGGTGGATTTCGAATTGATTGATAACGAGGAAACTTTGTCATCACACTTCCTGCATATAGATAAAACAAGAACAACCTCTTCAGCATTGAAGAAAGCTTTCAAGGCTGGTACGGCTTCTCCCCCAAATTCTTCATTGCCTTTAACAAGGAATGAATCCAATGCTTCCATAGCACAGATTTTGAAAGTACAAAGAACTGGCTCAATAGGTACTCAAAATGGATCAATACCAAAATCTGTAACTTCATCTGTCGGATCAACTCAAGGAATTCAACTACCAGGAAATCAACATGAGTTGAGCTCTAGTGGGAGTACACCAAAATATTCATCCTCGTTCCTGAAAGTTGCTCGTCGCTCAAGTCTGCGGAGATCATCAAGTGTTGAAAGAGGAACTCCCAGTAGCATTGAACGTGGTACACCTTCAAGTCTCAGGGCTGCAACGAATGTGTTTCAAGAAGAAGGAGCTGATGATTTGGAAGATTTTGTCAAAATGATGGAAAGCAAACCAGATCTGCAACTAAGTTATTCTCCAAACATTCAAGACTCCTTGGGAAAATTTCAAATGATGAAAACAAAAAATGACAAGTTGACACAAAGTATGACTGCAAGTATGTACTCCAAATCAAATACTCCGCCACCTTCAGGTCTGACTTCTCATCATGCTTTGTCACTGAGTAGCAATCAGAAACAGCTGGTGAGCTATCCAACTCCAAACGTACCTGCTCCATATATGACAGGTCAACATCAAAACCTGATTCAGTCATTGAGGAGGCTTTCTGCTTCTCCCATGTCCATTGCTGGAAATTCTCATTTGAGAAGATTTTCTGAGGCTAATAGCAGTAGTGAGTCATTATTGATCAATGATACAAGAGGATCAAGCGTTCCGTTATCGCATATATCCTCTACCTCACCAGCATCAGGGTTGTTACGTTCCAGGACACATAGAAGTTTCAGTATTGGACCTTCGAATCCAACAATCGCAGCTACTACAACACATGCTAAAATGCACAAAATCACTGGTTCAAATTCTTCAAATATAGTTCAAAACAATGAACAAAAGCATGACGATGATGAAGAAGACGATTTGCTATTTGCTATGAGTGATATGAATCTACCCAAGTAATATACCAATTTTGGATTACAGTAATACGGATTAATAAAATTTTACGTCGATTTCATATTTTCTATATCGTATCATCGTAGGCACTTATCTTGAACTTCTTTCATTCATGATCCGGATTCAGGCGTCTTCTGTGGTAAGCTTTATTGCCATCGCAATCTCCGTTTCACCTTTAAATTGATGGTTTGAAGGCGTCTTCTGGTCATGCCATGCCAGATGACGTTTGAGATCGTAGTCTCTTTTGAATACTCGTAGACAATTATTATGTGAACAAGATATAGTCTTTTGAGGTGCAGCAATAGAATTAAGCATCAAATCCATAGGACTTTGATTTTTTTTAGAAAGTAAAGATTCCACTTTTGATGTGCTTAATATATGTTGATCCTTCTTCCTTTTATCATCAATTATATCTTGTAAACCACTAGGTATGAATCCATGATCATTTATACAATGAACAACAAGTTCATCTTTTTTCAAATAATCGTTAGAACATTCTGTACATTTCCAACGTTTTGTTACATTTTTCTCATCATGAACCAACATATGCATCCTTAAACCATCTTCACCAACACAACCTTTACCACAAACATCACATTTCAACTTAGGATGATCTGTCTTCATGTGTAATTGTAAAGCAGACCAAGTTTTGAAACTATTATAACAACTTGTAAAATCACATTGATATGCAGGAGATGCACCATGATGTTTAGTCTTATGATTTGCCAATCTATATGGTCTTGGAAAATTTTTCCCACATTCATCACATGTTAAAGTCTTTAAATGTACAGATTGAACATGGTGTCGTAGTTGTTGATGTTTGTAAAAAGATTCATCACATGCTTCATACTCACATACAAATGATTTGGTATGAGTAATCTCATGACGTTTTAGATGCTGTTTAGTACTAACACTTTTCCCACATGTTAAACACTTGAACGGTTTATCTTCAGTGTGAGATAATTTATGCCTTTGTAAATGAGAAGCTCTGAAGAATGCCCTATCGCATACATCACAGGCAAATGGTCTTGAATCGGTATGTGTCCTCTGATGTTGTGTTAAAAGACTGGGTCTCGAATATATTTTGTCGCATCCTTCGTAATCACATGAATATATCTTTGGTCTTGAAGAGGTTGAAGAAGATCTCGTAGAAGGAGCCGATGTAAACGGAGAACCCTCTGAACAGATAGAGCTGGTTCTACCACGTGAGCTATCTCCAGAAGAACTCATCTGCAACTTTTCACCAGTACTGTCAACCTGTCAACTACAAAACAATATAATCTTGAGAATAGATGTTTATGAAAGATAAGACTTGTCACTTACGCTTTACGTACTTTAAAAGAAAGAAAAATTTTTGATGCAAAAAACCAGTTCGCGGTTACATTACATAAGCAAAAGAGAAATTTTTCAATTTTCCATGAAAAACTAAATCTTTAACATGAAAAGCGTATAAAGCATAACAATACGCTGTTATCAAAGGATTGCTTTGTTACTCTTCAAAACTTTCTTTATATATATACTTGAAATGTCTGACTATGGTGACGATGGGTATGTGCCTATATGTGCTTAAACGATTTATTATTTCTGCTTCAAAGCTCTGTCTACTAACAGCTATCTCTATCAGCTTTAACGATGGTGGTGAAAACGCTTTAGACTTCGACCAAGAATACAACTCAGACTATGAAGATTTACCTGAACAAACAGTGCCAGAAGTCACTGAAGACGGTAGAACTATTGTTAACGGTGGGCATGGTGCTGAAGAATTCAACCAAGAACAACTGAAAAGAAAATCAAATAAAGAATTAGCCATCCCAAAGGATAAAAGAACAACGACACCTTATATGACAAAATATGAAAGAGCTAGAATCTTGGGTACAAGAGCCTTACAAGTATCAATGAATGCTCCAGTATTGGTGGATCTTGAAGGTGAAACTGATCCTCTACAGATTGCTGTTAAAGAACTATCTCAAAAAAAAATTCCCTTGGTTATAAGAAGATATCTACCTGATGGAAGTTATGAAGATTGGGGTTGCGATGAACTTATTGTCGATATTGACGTCTAGATCATACTTTATACTCTGTTCTTACTCTTAGATTGTTGTTTATGTATTAATATTGTCCCCTTTTTTTTTCCTTCAAACCTGGCATCAAAGAAGTATTCAAAGAATAGAAGATTAAATATAAAATTTTATAAGGAAAGGGCTGGGATTTATGAAGACTTTTACTATATAGTATTAAGTATTTTCATTCATTAAAAGGATTTCTATGTAGAGTGCTAGCTAGATACAAAGTTGAGGAACTCTTTCCCCATAAATATCTGATCACCATTCATTCTTTCACTCTTGAAATTGTTAAGCACTCCATCAATCTCCTTTTCTATCATCCCCACAGCAATTAAATGGTTCTTCAGATCCACAGAGTCAATTTCAGCATCCTGAGAAAACACTTGTAATGCTTTTAGTATCTCATTTTTATTGGGTAGTTGACTTAATTCGGTCGATATTAACGATAGATAACCTGTAAAACTTAGATTACCTTCAGATTTGGTATCTTTGAACATATTTGACAGTTGACTGCCACTGACACTCTGCCCTATGGATATGTAAGTTTTCTCTAAATCGTCTTTTGAAATACTGCCGTCGTTATCCTGATCTATGAGTTGAAAGGCATCTCTGAGTTTGTTAATCTGTTCGGCTGGTAAACTTGTAAAAGCAGAAAAGTTATTTCCATTTGAGGTAGTTGCTGTTGAAGCTTTCTCTTCAGACTTCTTGGTAGTTTTTTTCCCCATTATATTCCTGTTAATCTTTACTGACTCTATCTATAACATAAAAGTGAAGTATAAATAAACTCTTCATTCATTTGATAGATCTATAATCAATTTAATGTTTTTCGATTGTTTACGGTTTGTTTACAATTGACCGAATTTGGATGTAATGAGATGCTTACCTCGGAAAATATATATAGAAAAAACTACTGCCCCCTCGGAACTTGATTGTTCTATGATTAAAGTAAATTATTAGCATATATACACATTTTGCCAACGATTTATACTAATTTTGCTTAAAGAATTTGAAAACTTCCCAGATTGAAACAAGTCTTGAAAGTTTGATGGTATAATCCAGTTCTTTATCGTTTAATTTTTTCAACTGAGTCAATTCGCTAGGTAAAAGATAATCCAACTCTTTACCTTTGACATCATCTCTATTAATCTTTGCAATTAAAGCTGAATTATCTTGCTTTAAATGGGTAATCTTTTCCAAAATTTGACCGATATTCCAACAAACATTGGTTTCAACAAAACTATTTGCATGAGGTTCATTAATACGAAATAAGAAAACCGATTTTGAAGCAGCTCTATCTGCAGATTTCGGTATCTCTTGAATTTGTAAAAAATTGTATCTAACCAAGTTTGAAGTTAAAGCTCGACCTTCTTTTTCCCTTAACAATGCAACAGAATTGATTAGCTTTTCTGAAACTAATCTGTTATCTCGTACACATCTTAATATTCTAGCAGAGGCAGGACCTAATGTTGATGAAACAACCAAGTCCAAGACATTTTTTTTCAAATATGGTATGAGTTCTGGAAATGGTACATAGTAAGATCCACTTGTTGATTTTTTCAAAAAGGGAATGGTGGAATTAACAAGAATTCTTAAATGTTGGTCAATTATAGCAAAATCAGAACTACCAACTTCACCGTAATCGTCTTCCTCATCATCATCATCCTCCTCATTTTCGTCTTCATCGATGTTATGAATGTCAATGTCAAGTCTAACGTCATTTCCTTCCGTCTTAATACGTTTCGTACTTCTCCCACCATCAGATAGTGGTTTTCTCTTCGATGGCTCAGTTAATATTGAATCTTTCAAATTAACATCCTTCGGTAAAATTTTCAATACATCTTTAGCACTAAATAAACATCCTACTCTTGGTTCATACTCTTGTGCAATATTGATCTCTTCATTTGTAAGTCCAATCTCATGCAATGGGTTAACAACTTCAGGTGATGATTTTTCTGTTGCTAAAAGTGCATGTTGATATATAATGGAAGTTATTCTACCTATTCTATGAGAACAGAATTGCGTGAGTTGTTTACTTCTTTTAGCCTTCAAAAATCTTCTTATGTTGAAAGATAAATTGAAATTAGGGTTGATCTTTGTCGTTGAGCTAGTTTTGTCTTTGAAGTATAATGTTTCCGGTTCATAGTTTATAACTTGTAAGAAATCAATTTTAGCAGCTGCTTTAGCCTCTGCAGTACGTTTCAACTCTGATACAGTAGTAGCTTTAGGTATTCTAGAATAAGCCTTTTTATACTTTTGCATCCATAAATCTTTCAATGGAGAAAAATTTGGTTTTTGAATTGGAATTAAAAACTTATCATTAACTAATTTATAGAAATGATTTTCAAGTTTAAAAGATGTCTCTGCATCATTGGTTCCAAAAGATGACATGTATTCAGCAATGGTTAAAGTGCCCACACTTAGGAAATTTTGTACTATCTGAACCAACATATCATCTTTATAAACTTGTTCAATATGATTTATAATTTCACCAGAATATAACAACGATAAAACACCGTCTTCTTTAAATGAGTAAAAAGTACGTTCACCTTTATGGGAGATCTCTTCCCAAAATACAACGCATCCTAGTTGTATCAAACTGACCAATGATTTTTTCACAAGAACTATTGAAAGGTCCGCCTTTTTACTCAAATCTTTAATATCCAACCTTCCATAACTGATCAAAGTTGAAATCACTAAAGCTGCTCTTTTACCTAGATGCGATTCCACCAATCGAGTGTACACATATGACTCGGGGCTTTGTGTCTTTGAAGAGAGTGGCAGTGACATTAAAAGTTCGTATCAGCCCCTTCAATCTCTGCTCTTTAGCTCCTTATTTGTTCATTCTCTAAAAACACAGATCTCAAGTTAAATATTTTTTTTTTTTCAATCTGCTTATACATAAAAAAAAATGAAAAAAAAAAAAAAAAAATAAAGGGCATCTCATGGGAAATCCGGGTGGTGCTTAACCATTGCCGTTTTAGGAAACTGTACTCTTCACTATTATCTTTACTATAGTTTATTCGTATGGATTCTACTACAAATAAGTTGTCATATAAATCAATGTTTTAATAACTAAGACCAGTCCTCTATGTACTTGGAGACTCATTCCTCCCAGGAGTACTTCGTCTTCCAGTTATCAAAGCCTAATCCTACACCATAGTCTTCATTGATATATCTCTCTGGATCTTTCACACCAATTTCAGTAAGCTGGTTGATCTCATCTTTGGATAGATGGGCAATTTCTTTGAACTGAGAGACTCTTTCAGGATTAGAGGTACGCCCAACAACAGCTCTACCACTCAAAACATGATATGAAAACAAAACTGCACCTTCGCTTACGTTATGCTTTTTGGCTAACTCCTTGACTAAAGGTAATTGTAACAAAGGTGCTCCTTGTGATCCCAATGGTGAAAAGGATATAATTTTGACATTTTTCGATTCGAAAAACTTGACCAAGTCAACTTGAGGAATTTTGGGATGTAATTCAATTTGATTAACAACAGGAGTAACACCTGTCTCATCAATGGCACGTTGAAGATGCTTTTCTGTATAATTAGAAACACCAACATGTTTCACCAATTTGGTTGATTTCTTCAACTCCAACAATTGTTTGTAAGTTTCCAAATAATCACCATTTTCATCAAATTGTAAAACTCCATCTTTATATGGATTTTTTGGTAACCCATTTTCATCGGTACCTTTGTATGTAACTGGCCAATGTTGTAAAACCAAATCAACATAATCAATTCCTAAATCTTTCAATGATTTTTTAACAGAAAATTCAGCTCTATTCCATAATGATGGCCAAACTTTAGTTGTGATGAATAAATCTTCTCTTTTAATTTCACCATTATCGAAAAGTTCCTTCAATGCCTTACCAATATAAGGTTCAGTACCATAATACCAAGCTGTATCGATATGACGAACACCACTTCTAATGGCAGCTTTAACAGTTTCTGGAATTTTTTCATAATCAGATTCTGGAGCTGCTGTTCCTAATCCCAATGCTGGAATCTCACCTCCATCGTTTAGTTTTAATGTATAATCTAATAAACTTCCCATTGTGTACTATTTATTTTGTATATGTTTTTGGTTATTTATTAAAATTGGTATTCTGAACAATGAATTACGTTGTCCAGAGCAGATCTCATTCTCTTTATATCTTAGTCTTTGAATTTAAATTAGAGAACCAATTGGTTCAGTAGTAAACCGGGTTGAAGTGGATCGATCGCTGTCGTATGTCGCAATATTACATTGCTAGTTCTTTTCGTTATTATTGTTTGTTGTTGTAGTTGTTGGACGTAGCAAAATCAAAAAAAAATTAACGCAGCAAACTACCAACCAGTTTTATGAATTCATAGAAGATAATTAAAAGAATATAGCAATTTTCCAAATAAAGTTTTACAAATTTTCAGTTATATCACATCATTTTAGGACATTTTATCTTAGTTCTCTACTATTCTGAAACCTTCTCGAATATCATAAAAACATGCAAGCAACAATTGTTATGGAATCGAAATTATGCTCGATTCTTGCGTCAACACACATCTTCATTATCTACTCCGTCTTTCAAAATCTATTACATATAACAGATACAAGGAAACGTGACAATCAAAAAAAATAGTTAAGTAGTGTTATATTATATTGAACCATCAAGAAATAAAATCAAGTTATTGATCATCCAAACTCTTAAAGCACATAACTATAAAATTTCAACTTCACCTGCCAATTCTAATCTTCTGCTACTGGAACCAACGTATAATTTATAAGTACCTGGAACAATTATCCAGCTTTGATCTTCAGTATCCCAAATACTTATATCTCTTCTCAATATATCGAAATGAACTTTAGATTTACCTCCAGCTTTGACAAAAACTTTATCAAACCCTCTTAATTGCCTTGGTGTCTTGATACCACTATCATTGCTTGGATAGTCAATGTAAAGTTCAGCCACATATAGGCCCTCAATATCACCAATGTTTGTAACTTCAACCTTGACAGAATATAAAACATTCCATAACGCTTCATTCCCACCTAATCCACCACCAGCTATAGGCTCTTTGTAATAGTCTTCCTCAGTGTAGCCTTCTGGATATTCATATTCGTTGACACTATAAATTTTCTCGTTGAATAAATATGGATAAATATAACCTGGAACTGGAGTGAACTCTTTAAAAGGAAACAATGCATCATCAACGTCCCTCAATTTTTCTTCTGCAAACACATATTCATCCAAGTACGGAGGAGGGAATGGTAGATCTGTAGTTGGTGGAAGGACTTCCTTAATTGACAAATCTGATATTGAAAACTTGGTGAAGGAAAGACCATAACCAAACTCATATCGAGGTCTTATTCCGTTTTCATCAAAATATCGGTAATCCAACAATCGGTTGAGATCGTCTTCAGGCTTTCCCTTGATTGGTATTTTGTCAATAATATCAACGTACTGATCTTGTCTTCTGGCAAAAGTGAAAGGTAGTCTTCCGCTTGGGTTAACTTCACCAAATAGGATCTCTGCAATCACAGTTCCAAAGAACTGCCCCAATGGAGCCGACCATATAACGCTCACTATGTTCTCATTATCAATAAATGGTTCTAAATCTACCGGCCCAGTCGAAGTGATAACAAGGACTGTCTTCCGGCATCTATTTGAAACATGTTGGATGAATTCTTCTGCATTGTTCCACAAGGTGATATTCTTTCTGTCACCGTAGTTTCCATCAACTTCAATATAGCCTTCACCAGATGAAGCATACGCAAAAACCACAGCCAAATCGGCGTATTCTGCGATATCATCAAGGTGGTCGAAATCGTACTGATCACTGGTAAAATCAATCACCATATCACGTTCTCTTGCTTTTTTGGCTATAGCTTCATATGGGGTAATTCCATAGGGTGCATTAACACTTGCAGACCCCCAGCCACTGAATAATGGGCCATAAACAGCTTGTTGATCTTTAGAGTTAAACCCTTTAGCGTTGGGACCAGCTCCTATGCCAGCAATCAAAAGACGCCTCACCCCATCTGTGTCTGAAATAGGCAAGTGATGTGCATCGTTTTTCAACAAAACAACAGCTTCTCTTGCAACCTCTAAAGCAGTTTTTTCAGTAAAATCATCTCTAGCATCAACATGATAATTTGATTGCTTGATTGGGCCATAACTTTGAAATGGAAACTCTTGGTCATATGTATGAAATGTCCAGGAGCTGAAATTCGGAGAATCTTCCTCGTGTTGACTATTTGGTAGCTTTGTCTCAATTGAGAAAAATGAGGCCAAAATTCTGCTCACCATATCATTTAGTCTGGATTGTGGAATGGTATCATTGTATATGGCCCTGGTCAAAAGTGGTCCCCAATAGGACTTTCCACTACACCAATCACCAAATATTTCACCAGGCATTGTCATATCAAGACCAGCTAAGGCTGAGTCCACCCCTGCATGTTGGGCACCCCAGTCACTAACAACAAATCCTTGAAACCCTAGTTCTTCTTTTAACAAATAATTTAAAAGATATGAATTTTCACATGAATAAGTACCATTCACTCTGTTATAAGAACACATAACTCCTCCTGCACCAGCATGAACAACGTTAGCCCAGGGCCATAAATAAACTTCATGTAAAACTTTATCTTTAATTACAGAGTTGATTGAGTCACTCAATCTATCCCAATCACCTCCAGTCCATTCGTTTTCCTGACGAAATCTTTCTTGTTCGTTTCCAATAAATTGACGAACACATGCAACAACGCCTTCTTCTTGAACACCTTGTACAGTAAGTGCACCAGCAGAACCCTGTAGGTACGGATCTGAACCAAAGCTTTCCCAATTTCTGCCACCTTGTGCTTTCAATCCAATTGGACCCACCGTAGGTCCTAGAAGTATATGAACTCCTTTTGCTTTAGCTTCTCTTCCAATTGCTTTTCCTCTTTTATACATCAAATCTTTGTTGAATGTCGAACCAGTTGCCATACCTGAAGGAAAATGTGTGATGAAATCAGTGAACCTAATACCATTAGGACCATCTTGCAAACATAGTGATGGGATGTCTAATCGTGGAACGCTTCCAGTATTCCCAATACAAGGGCCTGATCCCCAGCCTATACCAGTAGTTAAATTGACTTTCTCCAAGATCGTCATTTCACTGACAAGATCCCTAGCTTTGGCATACGCTCCTTGCCAAACGTGTTGAAGTCTTCCACCAGCAGCTGAAGTAAGTTTCTCCATTAGTATCATCATTGCCATTAACCGCCCAGTGCAAGTTTAACTGGAACTTGAAAAAAAAAAAAAAAGGTATTGGTAGCACAAACGTGATGGGTAATAGCCAGAACTGAAGTAATTGATATCATCAGAGTCATCATATTCTTCCTCGTTTGGATTGATATAGAGTTGTTTGTTTTGAAAGTCAACATTTCGAGGTTGTAGCGGTAACTGTTGATGAGTTTTGAAGTCGGTTTTGGTACTTAGAACAATAACCGCTAATGAAGCCAAAAGCTGGTATATCAATGAAATCTTTGACAACTGCATCTTCTTCAAGAAATGAGAATATTCAAGTTGTTGATTGAACACAATTCTATTGTAGCGCTAATGAAGTGATCTAAAATTTGAATAAATAAGGCCTAGAAACATGTTTAAACGTAAAGAAAAGATGTCCAAAAAAAAAAAAAAAAGTAGGCCAAAAACTAAAAATACATAATCAGCAGATCAGATGAAGGAGAGAAAAAAAGTTAAACAGCCACAAAAACAATGAAAAGATCAAAGAACATGAGCTTTTACTCAAACATTTAGACTCCTCTTGACATCAATACTAAATGGAGCAAAGGCTAATCGGGGTCTGTGTTGTCATTGAACCTTCCTTGATTATTTTGACTATTATTATTGGTGTGATTAGAGTCTGGAGACATATTAGTTTGGAAAGTATGATTACTAGAGTTATTCGTGGGGTAAAGATGGCCATTAAGACTTGAAGACTGCAAGTTGGAGCGTTCTCTGCGATCAAATAAACTTGCTGGTGGTATACCAACCGTACTTGCATTTGTGAATAACGTTTGATGATCTGATATTACAGTATTTGAAGTGGATTGTAGTGAATTTTCTGAGAAAGTAGATGATCTTATGGACATTGTAGACATTGATATGACAGGAAGCGTGCTGATGTTATCAGGCTTGGTAGTTATACTTTCATGTGCAATTGAGGGCGTTTTTGACGAATAGTTTCTGCTCTTACCCGTAGTACCTTGCCTTGATGGCAAAATTGCTTCTTGTTGAACACCATTCGAGCTTCTATCATCTGTCTCATTTGAAATGTTATTCTGTGATTCTGGCTCCGTGTCATATTGTATATTCAATTGCTCATTTCGACTCTCAGGATTATTCGATGAAAATTTGGGGCTTGACATTTGATGTGGGGGCTTTATGTTGGACACTTGGGTCTTGTTGTTTAAGCCCTTAGGGCCATTTGCTTTTGATACTGTGGTATTTTTAGATTGAATTAATCTCTTGACCCATGCAAACCTTCCAGATTTGTTTCTTCTTGAATCTAGTTGTATGGTTAATATATTAAGTCTTTAAGATTACCAGAACTAAATATCTACTTACCAAAATCATCATGATTGATTGGGTTACCTGACATTTTCAAGCTGTTAATTTTAATGATGCTAGCAAGAGACTTTCGAGCTTGATTATATTTAATGTTGAGATCGAGTTGGGATTCTGAATTGTTTGTTCTCTAAAATATGAATATGACTTTTGTGATAATTGTACTAGCTTACTTCAACTTCAAGTGTAACGCTTACTATTGTACAAATGGGGCACAACGAGCGTATACTAGTTGGTATATAAGTTCAAAGATGTTCAACCAATGTACTTGATTGGTGCTTGGTTCTTGTTTCTCATGCAAAATATCTTTTTTCAAAATTTCATAGAATTAATCTCTATATTTTTTGAATTTTCATACCAATAAAGGGCCGAATTCCATTTCAGGAAACAAATAATGATACTGCTGAGAATGCCTAGTATAACAACTTAGAATAGTAAGACGTGAAACTCTACAAATTTCTCAGTGAAGTTAGTTGAACTGTCGTAACCTGTGACAAAGGCATGGACTTACTTTAGACATTTACCTCTAGAAATTTGCTCTACAAACGAAAGCACCTTAATACTATAAATTAAACTAATTTTAACACCATACAACCTAAAACTACCGGTCCTAACCACTAATAAACTAAAAAGAAACAACAAAACACTTATTCGTGCACATTAATATGAAGCATGGTTTTCATTGAAAGGTTCTTCTCCAATAATTGAACGGAATTCACCACAATTTACCATGAGGAGAGACTTAGCGCTGAACTTTGTTATCAGTTGGATTCTTTGGTGATACAGCATCCTCATATGAAGGCGGTGATGCAGTATTATTCGAGTGGTTCGATGATGAGCCTAGATCGTTTAGTACTGGCTGATTTTGTATAGCTCCAGGACTTTGCTCTATTAAACGATCATCAGTAGGTCCGTTGTATTCAACAATTCTTTCGTAGTCACCTATTCTAACTCTTCTCTCTTGAGAGCCAGTGACCGTACTGGTGACATAGACAACATATAGAGCATGAAGAGTTCCCGGAAGACCAAATAATAGCGTCAAAAGAATATTAAGTAGGAACTGATTGGTACAAAACCCATATCTAATCAGCACAGGAAAAGGTGGGAAGAAGAAGGCAAGGACATAGAGAATGATATCAGATGGATCAAAATTATGGGCTCCTTGGAAGTTGTTATTTGAATTTTCTGACATTGTTATCAAATTAGATTTGAAGACAAGGTTGATTAGCTTTTGAAGTGTAATACGAGTCTTAAGTCATTGCCTCCCTTGACAGGCTAAAGAAATTTGGTGGTGTCATGGAAAAATTAACACAAATGATTTTTTTTTTTTTTTAGCCAGAAGTACAACCCACACACCTCACTTTTTTCTTCAAATACCGATAAAGCTAAGCTGAATAGCTCAATAACACAACAATTCTCCAGCCGTTAACTTGTGATATCAAGATCCAATACACATCTCGCACTAAAATCTTGAATTGACAGTTAGCTAGGGTTTTTTTTTCCAGCTGGTATCTCTCGATTATAATCATCAACTATAAGCTCGATTTCGGCTTATGCTCATAGAGTAACATAGCCCTTTGCTTTAGATTGTATTTCGCACATTTAATATGGCACAAAATTGTAGTCAGTCAAATGTGATCAAAGTATTAAGTTAGCAATACATTTTAAGCGTACCTTTTTCATTGTTTTTCTTCTATGGAAAATTTTGAGAACAAGGCTTATGGAACTAGGGGCTTACTTCAGGTTAATGCACGGCTTGATGCATACCAAGGTCCAAGAACAGTGTCAAAACATGGCCATGGTCTACTTCTTGGCTATGCTAAAGAGCAAATGGTTATATTAGAACGTTGCAGGTTGGTAATTTTCACTTCAATAGAGGTGCCTACCAACTGTGATGCTAGCAACCATGAAATCCCTCGGTATGAAACTGCTCTACAGTTACTTACAAAATGTTCCATGGCTATCAGCGATCTCAGTCTCAAGAAAGAAGTAGAGTACAAGAGAGTACCATTTGACGTCCTTTTGCACTTTTGATCTGGTAGTTGCAAGTGGGCTGAGACCAAGTTTCCAACTGCTGGACTCAAGAAATGAAAGCTCGCAACAGCTGAAACCAAGAACTGTTCTGATAACAAACACTGAAAGTTCAACTTCTCAAAAAAACAAGAAAACCACTCGTTGTAACTCATCACTTTCACCCGCAAGTATCTCAAACAGGAAGTAAATCCCATAGATTATGAAATGGTGTGAACTGAACGAACAGTAGTTTCACTAAGGCATTTAATCGCTCATTTATTTAAGGAGACACACATGGGGACTTGTCGGTGTTCCGAAACGGCGAACCAAATACATTTAATTTGCCGAACTCTAAGCCTAATACTTACTCTCCGTAGCTGTTATCTCTCGGCATTTACTTAAAAGCCTTGTTAAGAGAATATTGATTCACCGATTTTTTTTTCAAAGCCCCCAATTTGAAAGACCAACAGTGGCATTTAGTTGCCGACCAACACCGAAATATTAGACTATCATTTCCAAGAAGTAGAAGATGCTGTTACATAGAGCCGTTACATATTTCTTGTAGTTAAAGAACGATAAATACCTGAAGCATAGCCCAAACATGAAACGGCTTTTGACTCAGAACTGCTATACTGGAACCAAACATCAATATGAGAAAAAAGTAAGGCTATATTCATAATCTTATTGTGGACCTCAAAGCGGTTAAATGAAAAAAGAAACGACAAAAGAATTTGCAATTGATAAGATAAAATAATTGTACTTGCAAGTTACTTCGATAAATCTAGGAAATGTCCCCTTCATGAAACAGCTGTATGGACGAAGACATAGACTGACACATGTTTCGCTGGATTTCCGCAAAGTCTGAAGAAGAATTCTCACTTTTATGAACTGGTCATTATTCGTGAGATATGTGCTGTTTTTTCAAAAGAAATCTTTTTTTTGCTTAATTGTCAATTTATTTTCATGGTTCTAGGCCGAATTCCCAGCTTTGCTGGCCAATCACAGGGTGATTCGGAATTTTCATCCTGCACCTCACTGCGGGTTCTGCTCAAGCTCAAATCTTCAATTGCCGGAATATAAATGAATGAGATTCCATCTTTTTAATTGTCTTTCCCAACTGCTTAGTTCTTTTTTGTCTGTTCAACACCTCTAGTAACACGCTTTTACCTCGAGCTATAATTTGGGATCCAATTTATCAACTTTAAATCAGCTAAAACATCATTGAATTGTGTTTTAATATTTACTACTTTGACTAAAGGAATTGGAGATTCCGTTATCCTTTAAACCTAACATCCTAGATTATTTTCTGTGCTTATCGAAATAGTTTTCTCTGAATTATATTACTCATTGAATACTATGAGCTTTACTAGTCAGCTTCTTCCTAATGACCGCATGCTCGCTGCTGGAACGAATGGCTTCGAACCAAATTTAATCTCAAAGGACCAGGCATACGGACAACCTCAATCTTACTTACAGCAAAACTATAATCCGCCTCAAATTCAAAATCAATATCCTCGTCCTGTGACCATCGAGCAGCAGTTGCAATATCATAATCAACTACAGCAATTAGATATAAATTCTGCTTCAACTTCGAGAAATGCTAATACCCATATATCAGATCTCTCGGGCTCCCTAATGGAAAGGGAATTATTTGAATCGCCTACTTCAGAACAACCGGTGATGAAACAAGCGTTGACAACGTCAAAATCATTCAACTATACATTGAACAACCCTTATATATCACCAAATCAGCAATATTCGGGAGCATTGAACTCCTCGAGCTCTAATGCATCATTTCCTTTTCCCCAGATCCCACAGCAAATCCCACAAATGGCTCACTACCAACAGCAACAGCAACAGCTACTTTACGGCCAAATTGGTCAGACTTCAAGACCAAACTTACAAGGAGGGCTAAGATATGCTGAACCACCTGTCTCACTGTTATCTTCTCACTCAAACTCACAACTGGACTTCGATCAACATCTTGGTTTGAAATATCAAACGTCATATGACTCTCATTTTTCCTCGCCTCGTGGAAGAGTTGATCCATTAAATAGTCAGATCAATGCAACGGATACTCAAGACACCCATTATCAAGATTCACAACCCCCAAGAAAGAACAGTTCACCTTTCAGAGATGTTATCAATGAGGAAACTTCATCTGAAATCTTTATATGTCAACATTGTGGGAAATCTTTTGCGAAGAATTATAACTTAAAAAGTCATTTGAAGACACATAGCGACGATAAGCCTTACCAGTGTGCATTCTGTGAAAGAAGTTTTGCTAGAAACCACGATAAGAAAAGACACGAACTTCTTCATCAAGGTATTAAAAAATTTCAATGTGGTGGTGTTTTGAAAGATAATCGCACCAAATGGGGTTGTGGGAAGAGATTTTCTAGAGCAGATGGTTTAAGTAGACATTTCAAAACTGATATTGGCTGGTTATGTGTGAGACCTTTGATGATCGAAGCAAAGCAACTAGAAAATAATGGTCAGAATACAAGTGAGTTTGATATTCCTACAATCCTGGATATAGAATTTATCACAGAATTGATTAAGAGAAAATAAACATGACTGTGAATGTTTTAGTTAAAAATAATGTAGTTCGAATACTGTCTTATCCGAAAACCCTTAAAACATCTACAATGACAATTCAAATAAGCTGTGATTAAATCAGAATTCAAAGCATGGTGTATTGTATCACGCAAATCTAATAATAATGACCTTTGAATTCTACTGTCCAACGAGGTTCTTCTATGATGATTGTAAAACTAGCTGGGAGAGCTATTCAACCTTCCCCTTGAATAGAGCCACCCTTTATCATGTTTCTTCTCCCCATATGGCGATTAGACAGATATTAACACTGACAAGCTTTCAGTGCTCTGAAATGTTATTGTTATGAATAGTGTGCATCATTAAGTGCCTACAAACAAACTTATTGAAAACTGTTGAGAATGGTACCTATATGTTCAGTGTAGTGTAGTTCATCCCAAAGGTGAGACCCTAATATCCCACTAATTCCAGATATTTCTGTCAATTCTTCGTTGCATACACTGAGGAAACAAACAAGAGTTCTACAAAACTGGAATATGTGAAAAAAATCAAAGCGCGTGCAGTGGATATAATTATCGACTGATAAATTGTAATAATTGGCTAAACTGGTTATAAGCGTATTGGCCGAATATTTGTGTAGGTTATTCCAAGCTCACTATCTCTATTTCGCTGTTGACTTTTGACTATTAGCTCTAAAGCTATATCTGCTTTTTGCATTCTCCAAAGCTTGTTGTTCAGCACACATTTCGACATTTTCTGTTCAGTAACCGAATATATTTTTTCTTCGCCGAAGCTGTCTTGAGACATATTGTATGCATCGATAATCAGGGGTTTGAATGGATCATCAACAAGCACTGCACGTACTAAAAGTTTGATATAGATGCGTCGATTACATATTACTGTTAGTGTAAGCTGCTGATGCTACTTCATTATGAAAATTTTATGAGATGATACTTCGTTGTATTGGAAAATTAATTAGTCATTAGGAGGGAATAGGGCACTAAGTGATTATCTGCAGTTGATTGAGCTCATATTGCGTTTTCATGATATAGTGTCGCACCATATATATATATATATATATATATATATATATTGTTCCCACTAGTTTGGAGCGACACACTGTGTGTTTTTTAAGTTTGGTTGATCTAGTTATCAGCATCTTGACCTGGATTAGTAGTTTCGTAATCCAAGAATTTCAATAACTGCCAGATACCAAAAGCGATGAAAGAACCTAAGAATGGACCGACCCAGTAAATCCAGTGGTAGCTTGGGAATGATCTAGCAGCAACACATGGACCAAATGATCTAGCTGGGTTCAAACCAGCACCAGTGTAGTATACAGCGATCAAATGGCCAATAAATAAAGCAAGACCAATGTATAGTGGGGCAATATAGGTAGCTCTGTGTTTTTCAACAGCTAGGAATAGAACGGTTGTGGCTAAAATAGCAGTACCAAAAGCTTCGATAAAAACACCTCTAGTTCTTGAAGCACCTCCGCCTAGACCATTGGTGAAAGCAATCTCACCTGGAGTCATGGCACTAGCAGCACCGGCGGCAGCCATACCGGCAACAAGTTGGGAAAAGACCATAAGGGCACCTCTTAATGGTGGGACAGCTCTAGCTAAAACTAAAGTTAAGGTAACAGCTGGATTCAAGTTACCACCTGAAACTCTGTAAAAGATGGCAACAGCAACAGCAACAGAAACACCAAATCCAAGAGAGATTTGAATCAATTGAGCTGGGTTGGAACCAACTTCTGGAATGGTTGGATCTTGGTTAGCAATTTGAGCAATGACAAAAGCAGACCATAGGAAGATGAAGGTACCAACAAATTCACCAATGACGGCGACTAAGTGATTTCTTAAAGTATCACCTAAACCTAATTTGGATGATCTTGGTTGATATGGCGGAATGTATTCCACATCGGATTGAGCTTCGACGTCGTTAGGGGTTTGTTGAGTTTCAGCAACAGTCATCTTTGATGTACTTTTGAGTAATTTAAAGGTCAATTTTGTTATAAAAATATTGGCTTAACTCAAAGAGCTAGTTTATAGAAGTGGATTATTCATCTTTATTTATACACTTGCCCTTTAAAGCTAAAAATAAAAGAAAAGATGAAAAAAAAAAGATTTTCCTTCATAACTCATGAAGTTCATTTTTTTTACGTATAAAGTCAAGAATATTTTCCTTCAAAAGTCATTAAGTTCAAATTTTATTGCCTATAAAGTCAACAATTAAAAATAAAAATAGAAATAATATGCAACTAATACATTTAAATTTGGGATAGTTTATGTAAGTGATGCGTCAGTTCCTTACTATAAACGGAAAGTGAATCACAACATGGTTGCAATAATTTCTTTTTTTGACGCTCATCCGCGCACACTAAACTTTAGAGAACGTCTAATTTGTGAATTAATTTGCAAAGATCAGAGTTTCACATATTTAAGTTTTGAGCCTTGAGGTCCGAGGGCATATATTTGGTACATAATACATATAAAAATCCAAACCAGCAGTAAGGAGTCAGTAGCAGATCCGAAGAGCGAGTAGAAGTGGGTTGTCCTTGATGCCTTTCAAGGTAAAAGGAAAGAAAAAAAAGAAAATCCCACTAAGCAAAAAGCTTCTCTAACTTGTAAGTGCGTGATGAATAATCAACGCTATAATTTACTACTGTAGGCTTGTTTAAGATATGTATATTCAAATCTTATTTCACTAAAAAAAATATTCGACTTCGCCAAATTCTAGCCAAATTCCATTTGAAAAATACTCAAACCACAGGAAAATGCACGCACTTGTGGTAAGTAAGATTAAAAGTGATAAATTAATTAACTGATCCAAGGAGTCTTTTAGAGAAGGTCTTCGACTATTGATAGACCTCGATCAACGGTATACGAACACAATGCTAGAACTATGATGACGCTGGAATTCGTCTTTGACAGTTAACCAAGCTGAGCTAGTTTAGTCCTGAACGCATACGATCTACTTTGATCAACAGGTGCAAAAGTAAAAGCTTTCTCCTTCATAAAATAAGAAATTATAAGGCAAAAAGAAAAAATTTCTGGGCAAAAAATGAAGCTAAGAAAGAAGCATTTAATTACAGGACTGAAAGTTATGAGCTTAGAATTGATCTGAAAAACATCGGAAGCATTTAAAATAGGTGGGTCTCTTGTCCTACTGAAGTCTTTTAATAATCATTCGAAAAACAAAATAGAGTACGCTTTGTCTTTTGCATAGACTCCTTTTGCTCACTTTGAACATGTACTCGTTATGTTCGGTATATCTTCGATTGGTGGGTAAGCTGAAGATATTGCTTCTTTCTCTCGGCAATTTTGTACTGATAAATCAGCCGTAGAATCTCACTCGCTAAATGCCCTCTAATGCATTACCACGTTAATTGGGAATTCTCCCAAGTAACCCGAGATGATTTGGCCGCAGATTAATTTCATTTAAACTAGACACAACGTAGTAGTACTTCACATCATTCAATATGAATACGTGTCTTTCAAAGCATAGTCTCTTTTCTCTATTTATAGACTAACTAGGGGCAATTGGTCCGCTGTCAAATACTATTAAGAAGTTTTACATATCTCTACTGCATGAACAGTCTGTATTTAACAATATCATCCTTCCACGGAACTCAAGGCTTTCCAAATCACGAAAATCAAATCTGAGATACTTTATAGTTCAACTTAATCGCCTAAACAAAAACTCATTATAATCCTGATCGTTCAGTTCGAACCATAGATTTGATATAGTTCACCACTTGATTATCCTGGTGTAGCTAGAAATTCGGGTTTTCATTTTCAGTAAAGCCCAGGAGATGATAACCAAACTCTACTCTATGAGATTTAGATGGAGGCTCAGTCAAACATTGGTTTCAAACTACCTTAATACACTGGTTCGTAATTGAGCGATATAGAATCGCCTCACAATATGAGGTATCTTTAAATTGTATTAGTTTCCTTCAAACAAAGTAGAATGATATTCACTTTTCAATACTGGGATTTTAACACATCATAAGCACCAATATCGAAAGCTAAAATAGAGATTTTTGAAGTCATCAAGATGCGGGAACACGCAGCATTCATCACCCCTTGACATTATTCTGCTGCTGAGTTCAAACCTTAAATCTCGCAAAAGTTTGCACAGTCCCAAAATGGAAATTTTACTTGAGGTTAATATTTTAAATTTACCCTTTTGAGATTTTCCTGCGCTCAAGTTTTAATGTTGTTGATGTTGTTGATGGACTTAAGGTCCTAATTAATCGTATAAGTTCAATATCATTACTGTGACAACCATAAAGGTAATCGGGGAGCTAACACACAGAAAAAGAGATCATCCTCCCCTGAGATTGATGTTAACACAAAGAAGGAATATTTATAAACTTAACCTCTTCAACTTTATATATTGAAACAACAATGCATGCAAGAGTTCCAAAACCTTATATCTTATCTCAAACCGTCTTTAGTAGTATCAACCACTTATTGATAGTCACCCTAATCAAATTAAAATGAGATCATCATCTAAATTAACTAGCATGTTAAGTGTTTCAATACGTTTCTTAGGTTATATCATATAGTGGTTAGAGAGAAGATGAAAAGGAAGGTTTCTACACTTCTCTTTGATAATGTGCTAAATTAATATCTAATCATAGACCACTATGTTCTGGGAATAACTAATACAGTGATTAGGATAACAAAAAAGCTCAACTGACCAATGGAGAAATATACACTCTTGAGGTACTCGAGCTTCATGATATACATCACAAACAATCCTATGACGGTTGAAAACAAGGGTAAATAAAAGGAAAACTCAAACCCTTCTTTATATACGTGTAATACATCCAACTTGTATTCCATTGGCAGACTATTTCTAATAATACCTGAATCTTTCACCAATTTTTCCACATAGTCTAAGTCATTTTTATCTTTTAAAAGTGCGTACAACCCATTATACAGTTTTTTAGAGTATGTTGAAAGTGACAACGACACACCAAGAACACTACCTAATGATCTTATCAAAGAAAGAACTGTAAGCGCACCAGCCTGACGTGCTTTACCAACTTTACCAATAACGTAAATGCCTATACCAACACCATATCCACCAGCACCAAACCCAGTAATGACTAAACCTGAAATCATCCATAGAATCCATGTTTGATTTTGAGATTCAGGTGTAGTTTGCTTAATTTGAGAGTATAGTAAAAGAAATCCAGAACCTTCTAGTAAAAAGAAAGCGTAAGACGTTCGAATGGCTGCTTTCATGGTTTGTTCTTCAGAGCCACTATACCTTCTAATAAAGAAACCGGCAGTTAAGGATCCTAAAGCAGTGGATACCACAAAGAACAAAGTAAAATTTCCAACCTTAGCTACTGCTATGTTCTGAATTATTTGAAGGTATAATGGTGATATGAATAGAACCATGTAGAGACTCAAGGCAATCACACCATTCAACAATCCCAATAGACCAACTTCACCTATGATGATATCTGAATCGATGATCCTCTCCACAGCTATGTATTTCTCCACTAACAGATATGCAATAGACGACATGACTAAAAGTATCGTGAAAGCCTTCTTATAAAGGTTTGAAGTTGATTTATCCCCTGATACCAAGAATATTAAACTTGATACAGCTAAATTAAGGGTTAAAATTCCACCAAAATCAACTCTTCTCAAGTTTTCTTTAGTAAATCTTTGACTAATATCAGGCACATGATCAACTTGAACATCTAGTTTCAACCACAAGAATATACAGTAGAGTAACAAAGGAACTTGTAAAAGAAACATCATTCTCCAACCGATTGTTACAATACAGAACCCACCAATCGGGCCTCCGATCATTTGTGATGCGCTTGTTATAACGTTGCCATAACCTGTAATAACAGATCTGTCGCTTAATGGAACTAAATCTGTAATGATGATACTAGCTAGTGTACTCATTCCAGCGCCACCAATACCTGAAATCGCTCTGGCAATGGAAAGACTTTGAACGTCCCAAGCAAATGCTGAAAGGAATATACCTAATGTGAATATTACTTGTGCTGTTAACAGAAGAGGCTTTCTACCGATAATATCACTTGTTTTCCCATAAAGTGGTTGAAATGAAGTGCTCGTTAAGAGATAAGATGTAGCAATCCAAGAAACCATATTTGATTGATTGAAATCTGTGGCAATGTTAGACATTGTGGTGGATACAATGGTACCATCCATTGCTGTAAGAAAATTACCAAACCATAGTACAAACAACACCTTTCTAGTGAAAGGATCGATAACAAATCGTTTGCGTTGATTGTCTCTGCTGTTCAGACTTGAAGGTTCCAATGTCTGAAATGATTCAATATCATCAATAGAAAGATCTGTGTTCTTGTGAGGCGATATTAAAGAATAATTATCACTAGAGTATTGGTCATATTCTTGTTCTGTGATAGTGAGATCTTCGTCTTCTGAATCTTTGAAAGTGTTCGTAAGGTAGATAGGACCATCTGATGTCATTTTGAGCTATCTATCCAAGAAAAATATGCCAACCCTTTTTCTTTATAACTAGAAAACTATTCAAAAAAAGTATGCAAACGGTAGGATCAGCAATACCAATATAGTAGTAACAACAGTATGGAGAAAGAGTGTAAATCTTATTTGATCAGTTTTCAATAGACATAAAAGATTACAATGTATCATCTCGTTACAAATGGTAGAAAATCGAAATCTAACAGTAAATATGAGAAAATTGGAGTAGGAGTGGGAAGGGTTAGCTTATAACTATGACTCTTACCACTTTTTACAGCTTATAAATGTCTTCTTTTGACACATTTTACTAATCTTCGGTGAACGTTCCCAATTGGGAAGAAATTACAGATCTTTTTTCGCTCGTAAAAAGGTATGGTGAAAATTATGTCAATAATTAGGATTTTGTGTGTAGAGAGAGAAAAAGTCCTTTATATGATTTCATACAAATAACCTATCTTATACTATACCTCTTAACTTGATTTTCTCGTTCATAGAACATAAGCAAATCATTTGCGGTACTAGGTCTTCCAATACACCCTTGTTCAATTTACCCAATTTTCCAGTCTGCGTTGGTATATAGGAGTAGCTTTACTAAAACTTGAATTGATGGATTATCTATAGTGAAAACAGCCTGAGAAGTCATTTGAAACTGGAGTTAAATATGCGTGAAGATTGTTAATCAATGGCACAGCACAGTTCTCAATGTCATCGCCATCTTTACTCCCCCTCAGCTATCTTGATTGCGTACGGCGAATCAGTACGATCAGGGCCCTTCCACCATGTCTAGATGTAATCATAAAACGCTTCTTTCAAATCATGTACCCATATCTCTGAAGTTCCTTGTAGTTGAGGGATTTGAACCTTAGACTCAACAATTATATAACAAGTAAGATGATTATGATGATGATGAAAATAGCCTTTACTCAAAAGTATAGCACGTGACTTTCCATTAAACACAGCAGGTGTCACCTGACTTCTGTAAAATTGAAGAATTGCACCTCCAATTTTTATCATAAAAAAAGAATGTTTGATTTACTCCTGACGCATCAACACTTGTTCAAAAGGTCAAATCCATAGTCATAATTAAACCCAAAAGTAATCGAATAACGAATAGTCTTCCATAAAACTAATTATCAGTTATAATCTGCTGAACCTTCCCTCTTTCAATACGATTCTTATTGTCACTATGAATATCTTCGACACCAAGGAAAAAAAATTGTCAAACGTATTCTATTTAAGCCAGTTGACACATCATGAGCGTATAATGTCCTCGGCTCTAATAGTTGATCCAAGAAACGTGGCAGCTACACAGGTCTATAACTACTATTACTCTACATCTCCCACTCCAACTGCCCAGTGGTGGGCCTGATGTGCTTCATTTTAAAAATCCTCAATCTTTAAGATATAACAACTTGGTTGAGGTGTCATTGGATGTTATCTTATTGAGTGAGAGTCAATTAATAACTGAAAGTGATTTGAAAGAAATCAAAGCTGAACAATTGCAGCAATTGAACAACAATTATAGGAATGAAAATTTGAAATACCTTGCAATATTTTCGACCTACTTCAAGTATCCAATATATGCTTTCTTAAACAAAGATTTAGAATTGAAATTATTTATAAATCAAAGTTTTAAAGAAGCCAACGACTACAATTTGAAAAACATGTTGATATCTCTATTCGAGCTAGCTTCTGAGGTCATATATGAGAAAGTTTCTCAAGAATATGACCAATCTGATGATCTCAAGTTATTAATCTATTTGAAGAAGAAGCATTTCGAAGCTGAGTCCAAAGTCTTGATCAAGAATCTAAGATGGCTAGGCGGGAAGTTGTTGCTTAATGATCAAACTGATACGAACAAGTACAATGATTGGTATATCATGGAGTTTGAAATTTAATATTATTTGTTCTTGATGCTGCCATTGTTGTTTACACTTTGAAAACTTCCTTTAATTTTATGACTTCTCTATGTCCTTCTACAGGAGTCATTTTTTACGCGTTTATGAAGATATGTTTTACTGTTACAATCAATGTCGTAGATTATTGCAATCAGCTTACGTTTGTATATTGCAAAATCAGGGCTCTCGAACGGGCCAAAGAGGATCTATTTAGCATCTGCTAATTCGATGATTTTAGCTTTACCATCAGCCACACTAGCTTCTGGAGATATTTGGATTCTCTTTTCCACTAATTTACCCTTTTGGAAAATCCAGTGTGATCTTTTGATACCTGTTGGGCTTTTCTTAGCACCTAGAATTGTAATCAAATCCCTCTTTGGGTCAGATAATAAATCATACTGGTAGTGCTGTTTAGTTTGAAAGGACTTTTGAGCCTTTGGGGCATCAGCACTCAAACCTAGAATTAAAGCTTTATCCTTCAATTCGTTGAAATTGTCTCTAAATCCACATGCTTGTCTAGTACAACCAGGGGTACTGGCCTTTGGATAGGCAAAAATCAAAATAATATCGTGTTTACCACCCAATTCTCTCAACGATAAAGATTTTTCATCTTGATTTAAAAGAGTAATATCAGGAATATCATCACCAACGTCAATTTCTTTTAAATCTTCAATCTTTTCTGCTTCCTCTAAATTAGCTTTTTCTTCAACCTTTGGCTCTTTCTCAACAGCCTTTGTAGATTTCTTTGGTGTGGCGACTTTTTTTGAAACCTTTGAAGTATTCAAGGATTCAATTTTGGTTTCATCCTTCGAATCTAGCTTTACTTGACCAGCAGCGACTCTCGCAGAACGCCTAACGGTACTCATTATTACTACTTCACTTGGAATAACAATTGCGTCAATTAGTCGATGTATGAAGCCGAAAGTGAAAATACTTGACTGTTTTCAATTTATATTGAAAATATACTCCCGATTATGTTGGTTTGCAATTCAAACGGTTCTTTTCCCCACTGAGAAATTACTTTTACGTTTTTTTAACTATTAAGGTACGCTATTTACGGTTGTCGTCTTGTCTAGAGCGGTATAATTTATTTCATGGGAACTTTCGTTATGTGGCGTGAAAAGATTCTGGCAATAAACTGGCTCCAAGCGCCGAAATTGATAGTTACCGTGACAATTGGTGAAAATAGGATATCTACTAAGCCCATCGTGGATCATTAATGTTCCAAAAAAAAACTGTTCCAATATCTCACGACTTTCACAAGCAATAACAGAATAGAGCTTTTATGATTCTTTTCCTTCTCTTATTTCCGTCTTAATTAATTAGATGAGACTGTTTAATCCTAAATTTGTTCTGTGAAGAATTAAACTCTTCTTCAGGGACGAGACCCGCTCATCAAAAAAATTTCCCAATTTGGAACCAAGAACTGGGTTAGAAATTGTACACCAGACGTCCTTCACAATTTGCTATAAAACTCTAGTGAGAAAGCCTAGCCAGCTGACTGACCAGAGTAAGAGGTCAATATATACATTTACAACAAGTATGTGGTTCAAGAATGGCCATTTTTGTCTATACATTATGCCCAATTTAAGTATTTTACTATAATATGATAATATGATCAAATGATTACATAATGCTCATCGCAATAAAAAAAAATTTTAATTTATTCTATTATCTTTTCCAGATATGCAAGTGTTATTAACAGGTATAGATTTATATAGGTATATTTACACTTCAAGCAGATTAATTTACTTCGCACATATATACCAGCACACAAATCACACAACAAAAATGGCAAAGAAAGGTAAGGTAAACGAGTTTATTTGTTTTGGGATACGTGAGAACTAACTTAAACAAAAATATAGTATCGAAACATTCTAGAGCTGCTAGAAGACTAGAGTATGAAGAACCGGAATCTAAAGAGCTTGCTAAAGTTGAAAGAACGCAAAAGACAGATATTGCAAGTGCTATCATTAGAGCTACCGTTATAAAGAATGAAACTCTGTTGCATGACAAACAGACTAAAAGAGACAACAGATCAAAGGTTACTAAAAGGAATAAACTTAATGACACAAACTTGGATAAGGATAAATTTCAAAGAGCAATAAGTTTAAGTGACAAACTTCAAGGTAAGATTTATAGAAGTAGAGAAAGAGCTAAAATGGTTCAAAATGCTAGAAAGGCTAATTGGGATCATATAAATGCATTGGCTAGAGAAGAACAGAGTAAAGCTTCAAATGCTAATACATTTGATGATTCCAATGAATCTATTCAAAGTCAAGATGCCATGGAGGAGGAGAAGTTCTATACCGATGAAGAAGACGAACCTGATTCAAATGAGAGTAATACTCATCAGAATGCATTTGCTCTCTTGGGTGACGAGGTGGAAGCATAATGTGTTTAGGCTAAAAAAGACTTTATGATTGGTGGGTACTATTTGTTACTGTAGCTATTAGTGTTAATCCTGAATGCACTTTCGCGAGCACGTTTTGTAGTTAATGTCATCTCTTTTGGCGGGAAATTTTCTGTGTTTTTCCATTAATTTCTTCAAGAGAAATTTTGCTAGGCGAGATATTTTAGCTAAAACTGCACTAAAAAACGTTAGACAAGTTGGGGTCCATTTTTTAAATACGTGTTCAAAATTGAATGATAAAACTTAACACTAATAGACACCTTCAGACCATACTGAGTATTAGCAAACATCAAGTTTTTCCTTTCACTCAATTGATTCTCTACTGTTGATACTACCATGAAGTTATCCTCGATTACTGTTCCTTCTGCTTTGATCCTTTTGTCTAACGCTGTTGCCGCTGAGGATAGTAATCCATTGTTCAAGCCATTTGATAAATCACTACTATCACCAGAATCTTTTTTGGAACAATTTGACTCCGATGACTGGGCTCAACTATGGAAGATTTCACAAGCCAAAAGAGATGATGAATTCACTTACAGTGGTGAATGGGCTGTAGAGGAATCAGTTATTTATCCAAATTTTGAAAATGACAAAGGTTTAGTGTTAAAGACTCCTGCAGCTCATCATGCTATTCACGCAACCTTACCAACACCATTTGTGAACACCGATAATACATTGGTTTTACAGTATGAAGTCAAGCTACAAGAAGGTCTAAAATGTGGTGGTGCTTACGTCAAATTACTATCATCACAAGGTTTACCGGATGAATCGAACGAATTCAACAATGATACCCCATACCAAATCATGTTTGGTCCTGACAAATGTGGTACTACCAATAAAGTTCACTTCATTTTACGCCGTAAAGATAGAAACACAGGTGAATATGAAGAGAAACATCTTGCTGTTCCTCCGATTTCAAGAGGTGTTAAAACCACTTCCCTATACACCCTGATTATTGAACCATCTCAAGACTTCCAAATTAGAATTAATGGGGACGTTGTAAAAGCTGGTAATCTATTGGATGAAGGTGTTTTAAGTCCTGGTTTGAACCCATTGAAGGAGATTGTCGATGTAAATGATAAGAAACCAGAAGATTGGGATGATAGAGAAGTAATTCCTGATCCAAAAGAAACAGTTAAGCCAGAAGACTGGGATGAAGACGCTCCTTATTTGATCTCTGATCCAAATGCCACAAAACCATCAACTTGGGAAGAGGAAACGTTAGAATATATTCCAGATCCTGCTGCTGAGAAACCAGAGGATTGGGATGATGAAGAAGATGGGGAATACGTTGCTCCTTTAATCCTAAATCCAGAATGTGAAGAACACGGCTGTGGTAAATGGGAACCTGAGCAAATTGTAAATCCTGAATATAAAGGCAAATGGTCTCAACCAATTATCGAAAACCCTGATTACAGGGGAATATGGCAACCAAGAAAAATTGCTAATCCAGATTATTATGAAGACACAAAGCCATCAGATTTGGAGTCCATTGGTGGTATTGGCTTTGAATTATGGGCAATCGAAAATAATATTTTATTTGATAACATTTATTTGGGGCACTCTATTGAAGAGGCTGAGCTAATTGGGAATCAAACCTTTATTCCAAAAGTCGCCATTGAACAGAAGGCTGTTCTTGCTGCTGCGCCAAAAGTTGAACAACCAGAATCTCCAAAGGATGCCTCTGCTGAAGATGGAGAAGATGTTGATTTTGTTGATTTAGCTTTCAATTCCGTTAAGGATTTCTTTGTCGATGGGGAAGCTTACATCAAAGACTTTATCGCAGAACCATTAGAAACCTTGAGTTCTAGACCTCTTGAGGGTGGTTTATATGCAGGTGTATTAGTTTCATTTGCCACTTTATTACTTTCAGTTCTATCTGTTCTCGTATCATTGGTCACCGGAGGTACATCAGGCCAGCCTGTTGAGACTCCAAAGAAGAAATCAAAAGATACTCCTACACAAATCAACGAATCCACCAATGCATCAGGTGCTAAATCATTCGAGACTTCAGCTACGAAACGTTCTTAATGTCGTTTGTGAGTCTTATGTTCCTGCACATGTAAGTTTATAGATGGAATTTCAATAATAATTAGGGTTTAATTCCTTGAAATATGACGTAAAGAACATTTTCCGCTTCTAGAATACTTGTAATTCCTTTTTGTTCTCGATCTTTAGATTCTGGTCGAACATTAAGAAAACGCTATCATCCATATAGTTGAACTATTAGAGAAGATATGAAGCCATAAGATCTCTTCACATTAGATTTGGCTGCTTGATGGGAGATTTCTCTCGGTTAACCGATGTAAGGCGACAACAGTAGCACTTCAGAAAAGGCTGATGCTAACAGTTCAAGGCTTCAACTGAACATCCTTTGATATTTTCTTTTGTACCTCGGTCCCACTTTACTTCGTGATTAAAGTCATAGCCGAAGAATAAAATGGTGATTGGAAAAACACCAACATACGTTTGAATCATGCCAGGCGTCAATTGTCAGATGCTAGACGTCAAAAACTTATCTGTCAAGTCCTAAAGTTAGTACTACCTTAACTGTAGAACCAATTGTAGGAAAGGTCAAATATTTCAGAGTCTAGTTACTCCCGGGGCAAGGAACTCGTACCAAACATTTCATGAAGGTCTTAAAATATGTAGGAGTTCTTTTCCATCATTTGATAGCCACTTATGAATCGAGTGCATCATCAGTCGCACCTGTAACCTCCAGATTTGCTGCAGCTCTCTTTCAGTTACGCGTGACTTATCACTCGCCTCAATTGAATGGAGGCTGAATAGTATCTAATTTTAGTTTCGTTAAAAGTGGAAATGTCTTACTAGAAGTGGTAAAGGTTCTCTGTTCCAAAGGTTTACTGTATATATTCCTGAGATTACATAGGTTATCAATCAAACATATGCTGAAAGTGTCTCCATTGATTCTCGGGCCAAAAACAATTACTTTTTTTAGCGTTGAAGACAGCTTTGGTAGATTGTCCACCAAGATGCTGTACAGCGCTTAGCTCTAACATATGAGGCACATAACTGACAGAAGTCAACCACATCGGGTGCTATTAGTACTTTGTAATCATTAAAGGGAGTCTGCATGAAGAACCACTCTCAAACTCTCGAACAATTTGATCACTATAGCAGAAGCTTCAGAATATATCCCGTTACGGCTGCAAATGAAATGATCAAAAATAGTCCTAGAAACAATCACGAGTTGCATCTGGTTCCTCAATTTTGATATCATTTCTTGCTCTATCCCGCAGTTTATGGGGAATCTTTGTCAATACAACATAGAACATTGGTTTTTTTCACAAGATGAGTTTGTTGAAGTGGTATCAAAAAAAAACTCCATAGATCTGCAATTCTATGCTATCCGCTTGAAATAGACTGCATATAATTTCAATTCAACGTTATGTTATGTAAGTTCTGTATCTGGGTTCTTACTCGATTTTCCTGCAATAATATAAAAGTTTTGGTTGGTTAGAGGATAAAATGTGAAGCACATCTCCTTGAACTGAGACATCGTTGTATCCTTTTTAAAATTCTCTGTACTAAGTGTCTTTGTAAGAGGTTTTCTTTAAACTACATGAGCAAGTCAGCTAGTGAATAGCAAAAGTGTAAATACTTGAGAATTGTGCATGATGTCATCTTTAAGCGGGATTCTAAATTCGATCAAATCGATTTGATGACATCAGGTAATCTCTAACACTTTGTTGACTTCTAAACACCCCATTAATTTACAGACTGTACTATGGCCTAAACACTACATTTAGCAATAATCTTTTGTAGTTAAAAGTGGATTGATGTTTTTTTTGTTCGACGATAGCTCCATATATGGGGCTTTGGGTTCGAGTTAACTTCTATGCAACATTATTGGCCAAGCAAAACAAAGCTACAAATTAATTAAGCTACATCCTTCAGCACAAAACTCCACACGAAAACAGCTTAGTTGCAGATCGAGGGATTAGCAAAACGTGAAATGTCCGCCTAAGGGTGATAGCATGCTACCTAGTGGTTGCAGATTAATCAATTTCACGGTTCTTCCGTGGGTGTGATGCAAAGTCCATTGCAACCATCGTCACCATCCATGATTTGCCTAGCCTGGTGAATCTCTCTCGAATCCAACAGTTGGATTATTCTGCCCATTACTGTATCAATTGCTAATCTTTATTCAACTAACTACTCAAAATCATTTTAAATCAGCCTTCTGTAAGTCTGCACATTAAACAGCCGACCGATGAGAAAAGCGCTCACAGCTTGAGACACTCTTTCAATGCTCTTAGACTGCTAAACAATATTAATCTCCTTTCAAGATAAATGCTCTGTCGTCATTTTGATATATGGGATCATTTCCTTGAACACACATGCTATACTCTGAATCTGTTTTATAATCTCATCAGACCATCACCGTTATCAAGATTAAAGCCAGATCTAGGATTGGTTTAGTTGAGCTGAATAAGTCTCTTTGTTTAAGCCAGTCTGGATTTCCTCTTCTAAGTGACTTTCAATAATGACCATTGTGTTTCGAATGAGGGTGTTAATGCTAATATTTTTTCAGTTTGGCATTCAGACACTAAGAGATGAATAACGATTAGACGTGACAGTACTATTCATTCATTTATTTTGCTTCCAAAGCAAAAATATAGAGAACGATTTTGAAAGTATTATTAACACCGATGGTCAATATGAATACTATGTTTTTTAGTGTTGATAGAAGACCTCATAAGCTATAATATGTGACTACGTCTCAAAAGTTATGTTTTTAATCAGAGGCTTGATACTACGAATAGACTAATATTCCAACGACAAACGCTTAGTCCTAACCAAATTTCCAAAGTCCTCTGAGATGTTTGGGCCAGCTACTATATGCTATTCGTCTAAACCTGAAGTCTATTGCAAAAGTGATATAATATTAGTTATAGTATATAACGGGAAAAAAAGATAATAAGTGTTAGCAAAGAAGCAAGGGAAAACTAGTCCTTAACTAGTAGTCCTTGTCTAGTAGTTCTTCTTGTAATTCAACCAGCGCTGAGCCTTGCTGAATGGTTAGTGTATTACTTGGATAATTTCATCCTAGTTGGACAAAAAAATATTATGACTAAATCTTAAAATTTCACAGAATGAGTATCCAACCAAACTTTCCTTTACAGGTAAATCAGACTAGTAAACTATAAAAGGTTGTATATGATTTATAAAAAATTTTAATTTAACTAATACAGAATAAGATCATGAAAAAAAAAAAAAAGAGAGAGGAAAAAAAGAGAAAACTATATGATTTTTGAACTATACAGTGTAAAACCGGCTTCTCATGTGCATAGTTTAAGCGAGGATGGACTGGGTCGAATGGATTTATGAGTACTAATGTACTAACTGTTACCAATACCTTTTCAAGGAAGCTTGATTGAACTTACGGCAGGGGCGGCAGGGCCGCCGGTTGAGCGAACCGAATTGTGGCAAATGGTGGCTCATTGCAAATTTTTTTCTTTTTCCTGATCTTTAACGGTGTACTATTTGGATAGGATTCTATTATTTCTTTATAGCACCATGATAGAAATGTTAAATAGTTCAACATCTGATACTTCATGAGTGAAGTAAGATTGGGGTATAGGTCATTGATTTTAGATTTCTCTATCTGTAAACTTTTTATTCGAGTTGAATCTGAGCTCAAATTCCCTCTGGAATGAAAAGTGTAAACTGGACTGCCAAGAACCATAAGAAGTTGGTCTTACACTGTATTTGTTATGTAGAACTTTCCAAGTAATACACAATAAGATCAGAAAAAAAAATGTTAAGAGTTCAAGAAATAGTCATGGATTTAATTAATGTCTGACGGATGTTTAAAACTGCGGACTTTTAGCCAGATAACTTCCGAGTACATCAATAGACCATCACCAACAAGCTTTACAGCATTTATATTTAGGTAATGCAAATCTAGCATAACTATGCATCTAAAGCGTTATGCGTGAAAACTTTAATTTCACCAAGTAGAATATCAGAAAACTTCCTTCAAGGCCCCCTAACCAGATTCGGAATGCACACAATAAGATATCATGATTTAGGAATAATATTCTTTCTCAAACTAGAAAATCAAATGCAGGAGTTCACATGATATTTCTACGGACCGTATTCTCTGCTTTGTACATTATTAGATGATTGATCTGCAAGGAATATTATGCACTTTGCTTATAACTGGTGAATCCCGTCTCAGAGACAAAATCAATCTACTAGTCGAGAAATTAACATTAATTACGAGCTGACCAACTTACCATCATTCCTCCCGCTCTTGATAAGTCCAATCCCTGTATATTACTAGCTAATTCTTTCCATTTATTCAATGATTTAAGCTAGACATATTACGTGTCCTCTACTTTTTTGTGTAACTCAAGCATCTAAAACAATTGGATACAGTTTAACACGGACCACTATTTTTAGACTTCTAGTAGTTTTACTTTATTCAGAACTTTTCTGTTCAAGCGACCAGTTCCGATATATGCAACGAGAGGTGGGCTCTCGAGTATCTCATGCGATGATTTTTTTTTAAAGAGTTGGATGATGTTGCAAGTTTATGCACGAGGTTGGGCACAATCAATCTTCAGGTACTTCTTACCAAAAAAATTCTTGCTTTGATCGAACTCGTCAAAAAGTTTCACCTTACATTTTCACTTTACACGCCTGTGCATTGATATGTGAAGTCTTTATCAATGGTTCAGTTTCAAATGTTACCAACTTTTGGAAAGAAAAAGATTCATTTATAAAAATAGTCCCATATTATATAAGAGAAGAGGAATTCTCAAATTTTTGATTATGGTTCTATTCAATGATAAATGTCAAAGTATAAAGTCAACATTCATATCAGATTTATGAAAACAATTAAACACTTACTCAGATTCACGGCAGAAATTCTTTTCTTAGTTCCACTGCACAACATTCCTACTTTCGCACAGCTCTAGATCAATTTCAATATCTTTTAGCGCACATTCCCTACAGCTAAATTAGATTTTAAATAATCTAGAACCTTCAACTGAAGCTAGTTAATGAAAACATTCAAACAGTAATGATTTCTTCGTCAGTTCAAAGCCAACAATTGCACAGAATTAGACTACCAAGTGTCAATGATATTTTTCCAGACAACAGTACCAATCAACAAAATTTAGACGTCAAGCACCTTCAAAATCCACAACAACTACAGCTAAAACAGCAACCGCAACAGCATCAGCAAGAGCTAAAACAGCAACCTCAACCGCAACCGCAACAGCAACAGCAACAGCACCACATAGCTCACTACCACCCACATATTCAACATCAACAACGTCCACATCCACATCCCGTCTACAATGTTCATCCAAATAAACATATGAGCCATCCGTCTGCTGTCTATACTTACGATACCACTGCAAATGTATGCACAATTCATAGTCCTGTTCCAATAACTCCTAGCCAACAAGTGAATGGTGCAATTCTAATTTCTGCTGGTCAGTTTAATGGTCAATTAGGGAGCGGTCAGAACTACTATTCAAATGTTGAATCGCCAGTGAACTACGGTCCAGTGGTACAACATCCAATGACTCCAATCGAAATGACAGGCTCACCAAATCATGGTATCAATCATATTCCAAGACAACAACACCAAGTCTACCACCACATGCAACAGAACTACCTTGAACGATCTCCAGTAAACGTTGTTAACAACAAATTCAAAATTTCCAAACAGTTGACAAGACAATCCAATGCTTGGAGTTACGAAGACGACAGCCTATTGAAATACTTGAAAGAAGTACGCAACTTGGGCTGGAGAGAAATTTCTTTGTACTTCAAAAACCGGACAGCTAACGGATGTCAGTTTAGGTGGAGAAGAATCGTAGCTTTAGCCAAAGTTATATCAAAAAAGGTTACAACTCCACCATCTCCAAAGGCTGAGGCTACAAGAATCAGCTCGCTTGATAGCCTGTTGAACTGATTAGAGCTTTCCCAAGCTTAGAGAGAGACTTGGTTTTGTACGTCATTACATTATGCCTTCTTTACTGTCCTTCTCTTCGATCATATCTGGGAATTTGATATGTTATTTTTTTTTAGGTTGGATAATATTTCTATCCGTGCCTTCATGTTTTGTTGTTGCTTTGTGTTTATTTGAGGTTGATTTTATCTCTCCTTGACGACGACATTGTCATTTGGTTTCAATCTGTTGTCAAGACAGTTCTTCTTATTTATTTGCTCATCTTTCTTTGCTGGATGGTCGAGTGTGGATGTTGTTGTTATTGTTTTGGGTTACTTTTAGTTCAATATCAAGCACCAGAGTTTCGTGCTTGATGTGATGAAAAGAATCATTCACCAATTGAAGTTCTTTTTATCGTTTTGTCACATGTTGTTTTTGTTGTTTTATCTATTTCAGCTTATTTGTTCTTTATTTTTCGACTATTAGAAGTTGTTTTGCTGCCTTGTGAAAAGTGGTTGGGATATCCCGTTAAGAGATCCATTGAAAAGCCTATTCAATTTGTATTTAAGAGTTAATATACACTTTACAGATTACCTACTACGTAACCAACTGTGGAAAACAAACCACATATGAATTTACTAATTATTGACACTGTGTAAGGTGATAATTAACAAAGCTGACGAGATTGATTCATAATATTGAGTGTTTGAAAGTTTGAATTAAAAGAAAGTGTAGGTTCGCAGCAATCTGAAGTTGCAACTCTCCTAAGAATAGAGAAATCCTTCTAGCATTGAAGAAGTCAGTTTATAGTTTTCAAGTAGCTGATCTTAGAAGAACAAAGTTCCTTTTTTGAACAAATTTAGATTTGTATCTCTTCTACAGATCCATTGCCAATCTGATATTTTTACTGTTTTCCTTGATGACCTGCATTTCCTCTTTAAATGAAGTCGAAATGTCATACGAAATGGAGAGACTTCAATTGAGCCAACACGTTCACACCTTTCCAGATCATATATTCAATTTGCCTGTCAGTTCAATTTAGTGTGTTCTTGAAATCCTTCATTCGTTATTAAAAGGCTGATAATAAAAGAGGTTGTGGTATGTCAATGCGATATACTCGTTCACCTCTCTGTCTCTCTACTAGTAAAGTTTTGCATTTCTTGGTGACATTAATGCAATTAATGTAACATTCTTGGTATTGACTTGCGTTTAGTGCGAAGGTGATATCGAATGCATAAAAGCAACTGCTATTGTCTGTACTTACTGTGTTTCTAGAAAATCGCGGAGCAGATTTCAGAAAGCTTCCACTGTTGAGGATGTTTCAATTTGGTTAGGAAATTCCAGTATGATGGCAAAAAAAGAGTTAACTAAATAAGATTGTTTAATTTGCACTAGGCTTATATAGATCATTTGAAACTATGAAGTATATTCTACGGCTACCCTATGTATACCGTGCAACCACTTACCTTAAACTGGTAAAAGAAATAAAATTTTGAACCAACATAAAAGGTACGCCGACCGGGGTAGGTCGATCTCATGTACTTAAAAAGTATAAAAAATCTCGCAAAGTTCAATCGTGCGTCTAAATTTAAAATATTTGGAACTGCCGCTAGAAGCTGGTGACCCATGCAAGAACTCATTTAAATTGACAAAAGTAGTTAAAACCCAAATTGTGATCTTGAAAATATTTCAAAAAGTGAGTGATTTGATAAAAGCCGGCTGAAATTTTTCTTGAATCTAAAATATTCAAGCTTGTTTCTCTAGTATGTTCAGGGTTTGAATGAGGGCTGACAGAAGTGTCTTGAGCCAATCTGATGAGTGGGTCATCTTGCAGCAATCGAAAGGGTTCAACTCAAGAGACATGAAAAAATTTAACTAATTGACCACATCTTGTTGGTTTCGACTGTAATAGGCATGAACAACGGCCCATGGAGTGAAATACATTAGGGTTTGACAGTTACAGCCACAATGGCTGACGTTATCTGCTTGAACCGCATAATATGAGCAATATTTAATGTTGGCTCAAATTATTTAGCCCAAATTCACCAGTACTGAGCATTAGACTCTCCTCCTATTCATATACGTAAAACACTAGGACAGCCAGGGAAGTATAGATTTAGGAACCTTTCTGACGTCAAAAGGATAAGTTTCGCAAATTCATACCTACAGATTTCTCATCCAATTTACAAATTGATTAATTCTGCTCTTTTGTTTGACTTCTGAAACTCAAGCTCTGGACATCTGATTGATTAGAGAAAGAATATTAAATAAAGCTCTTCCGGATATATCGTTAGATCCCTTAATACCGAAAAACTTTTGTACAGCAGAGATTAGTGCCAGTGATAGGACCTGAACTCTAGTAGTTTCACAAAGTTTAAGTCTACTAGTGTCTTATGTGATGCGACAAAAGCGAATTGAGTCAAAACTGGTTACAAGATCTGAGATAATATTCTCGAAGCTCAGGACTCGCCTGTGAGCAAATGCAGTCCTAAATCATAAAGCCTGACCTAATCGCCCTTCAACCTCGATTACACATGTAGCACCAGAAAGAGATCTCATATCTTCGTAATCCAAAGTAGTCTAAGCGATTAATAATCAGCAAGAATTATTGTCTATGTTGAAGTATGGAGGTATTATGGTCTGTCCAGTTAGATGTCAGGTGAAAAAAGATAGATGCAAAGAGAAAACTTCGCACAACGGCCTTTTAACCTATGCATGCCGTTCTATGCCAAGACTTTTTAGACAATAAATATTGGGAATGGAACTCGAAAAAGAGCGCGAATTTAGATTTGACATCTCGGGTCAACAATTCTAAGAGCCTAAATTTGACTAATTGGTTCTTTATTCTCTGTTATTCATTAGTACCATAGACTTCAATTTAGATAGCCTCCTTACCTTTGATATATATTAATGTTTTGCTGGTAATCCTAGTAGGATACTTGCTACCTGACTTTGACAAATGACAACATGCGAACGGGGGTTGGTTGACAAGAGATCAGATCTGATACCCCTTTGAAATACTATCTAAAGGCCAAGCATTTCTTAAAAATGTCGGTCGATAAAACCACTTGTATCAATTCACAGTTGTATTTCATGAGACGTATAATCTATTGTTTGTTCTCACCTGAAAAATGCTGGCAAAATTGCTACTATTACACGACCATTACTCATAGTAACCTTCCTGCCGAAGTTCGTTTGGCGAGTCCAAACTCGGTAAATTGTAAACACGAAGCTCAAAGGCGCTGGACAAAATCCCCTTGCTGTGAATTAATTATACTGGTTGTTCATTATCACCTGCTGAAAACTTCATAATATGTTTTCGCTTAGGCAGAAAAGACATCTGAGGAGATATTACCAAGCTTGCATCCTTTTGAAGGGCCCTATAAGGACGTCAAGACTCAATGGACGAAAGAAAGTAACTAGGCAACTTAAATCTTAGCTATAGTGTGATGGGCTTGAGTACGCATCAACAGGAAGGACTAGTCTTGACACAATAGAACTCAAGACTGTTGTTCAATGACTTTGTGTTTGAAAAGTGAAGCAATCATTAGTCAACGATAATAGGGGTTACTAGAGACGTTCTAGAAGAGCGCGGACATACTACCAGCGTATTTAGTGAAAACGTAATATTTTTTCAAACCATATTTTACCATAGTCGTTTAAGCTTTAAAGTTCCTGAGCGAAGAAGGGGATTTGTTACATTGTCAAGTGCTCGAAAATGAGAGTGAAAAGCTTCATTTCAGCCGTCTGCTAGGAGCTCGTAGCCCAATCAACAAAATTTCCAACGATCTAACTCAATTGACTAAAAGTGTTTGATACCCTTGAATTCTGCTATGATCCCTATGCCAATCAAATTTTAACGGTGATTTTCCGTCGATCATTCTCGAATCCCTTGTCTGCTGCTTGCTTACCGATGAGTTTTCTGTTGTGAAAGATTGGTAACAAGAGATCAGCCATTTTGCCTTCACATGCTGCATGCTGTACCTTTGCTCAAGGCGATTTTTTACATCACGGAACTTTTCAAGTTGTAAAAATCTTTGACGCAAGATGGCATAACATCGTACATGAGCAGTCGAAGTCATAGATTTACAGGCAAGGGATCAAGATTCTGCTTGAACGTTAATTGTAATTGGTGACGTTAGATGATCAAGTTTACATAGAACATTCTTGAATTTGTATCACAAAAGTTAATGACTTTCACCTTTTTCTTTTTGGCTATATATTTTATTTGCATAAGGCCAATTAATAATAAATTTATAGCAGCAGATCAATTGCGCAGTTTGTTCCTTGATGAGGCGGACAAGGTTGTTTTTTGTTGAAATTAATGCAGCCAATTGTTTGATTAAGCTCCAGTTCTAATCTCAGCCGACATTACCCTTTCACATTCTCCAGACAAGCCAAGTTGAAGCTGGTAAAGCTATTCGAGGCTGTTAACAAGAGATAGCTCGTATATATAAGTTCGATATCTTGGTTAGGATGTGGCGTCTTGTGGCATTGACTACTTCAAGATGGATATGGCCTACAACAACATTCTCTTCAAAGGTGATCAGTCAAATGACCTAGTATTGTACACTTCCAATCTTGGCCCGCTAAACAGAGCATATAATACCCTGATTATGATTTGTTCGTCCAGGTAATATCCCCTTTTGGTGAACAATAACTGGCTCACGCTCTTCACGACTCTCAGGTCATTAAGAGAGGTCCCACTTGGTGGTATATCTTGATGTATACAGAAACACTATTCTCGTAATCGAAAGAATAGTTTAAGCTTCAACTAACACTAACTAAAATAAATTCTCCATTGAATAAGACTTCTATTTTTCTTTCATCAAGAAGACTTATTATGATAATTAAAGTTTTTCACTTTGAGTGTTTGCAGTTTTCAAAGAAAAAGAGAAATTCATGCTGCACGATATACTGCAAAACTTGATTGTCACCAACGTCATGATATCAGTAGTTGAATAAACCATCATCATGATATGAGAATGGAAACTAATGTTAGATTTCAAACGACATTTCCCATGTCGAGAAATGCGAGAATCAACTGGTACACCCGATAGCGGGCGTTATTAGAATTTGGCCTAAATCTTTGATCAGCTTGATTAGCAAATGTGATATGCCTGATTTTTCCACAAGCCTGGCTTTAAGAGTCCTGAAATTGATTACACTACAAAAGCGACACCATCTCATCAAATGGAAATTGACATTGTATGACGAATAGGTCAACCAGTTGAAGATAATACTTGTATCTACTATACTAGTCATATGACAAATTTTGAGTAAATTTATCACTTTTCAATTATGTATTTTTTGGTAAGGAGCAACAGGACTGGCGGATAGTTGACATAAAATGAATTATAGATCAACAACTAAACAGTATTCTATAGTTGGGTTTATCGTGAAATTGTACAATACAAATAGCTTGTTTGCAGCGCTAATTTGATGTCACAAAGAGTCTCTATTTTACTTAGCCGGCGACTGTTCTCTAGTTCCATACCAAAAAGAGTGAATGTTCCTGCTGTTGGTCATTCCTTATTGACCGACAAACGATTAATAATCGTTAATGGGCCTGATACTCCCAAATTCTTAAATGGATTGATCACTTCAAAGTTGATACCCAACTCCACGAAGAAAAAAGCCATGACAATATCCGCTGAGGATGATGATAAGGTGAAATTTCTGGAGAATTTTGATATGGAGAAGAGCAATTGGGGGATAATGAAAGAATCAGCTGAGTCAACAAACCAAACGGTTACGAGAAATGGTGTATATTCTATGTTTTTAAATTCAAAGGGGAGAATCTTGACAGATACGTTTGTATACCCTTATACATACATTCCAGAGAATACATTGAACTCGACACCATCATACCTCATTGAAATTCATAAGGATATTTTAAAAACAGTGTTGGGCTTGTTGAAGATTCACAAGTTGAAAGCTAATGTGTCAATTAAGGAGTTCACAGGTTATAAGATATGGTATGCATATAACGATTACAAGCAAGAAGAACTATATGGTTTGCAGCAGCATTATTTTGATGAAGACTCTACAACTTTAAAAAATCCAGTTGCCGCTGTTGAACAGACGAAGAAATTTTTGAAAGACACTGCAATTTTCAATGCCGAAATTAATGAGGATAGTCTTTTAGGATTTGCATTTGATGACAGATGTCCTGATTTTGGGTTAAAGATTATAACATCAGAAACTGTTGAGAATCTATCAGAAATTTTAAGTCCCAATTATCTACCATTGGAAAGTTCACAACCTTTACCAATAGATGTAATTGATGTTAGAAGACATTTGTACGGAATTCCAGAATCACCAAAAGATATTGTTCCTAACAAGCTATTACCCTTGGAGTCCAATTTAGAATATATGGGGGGTGTCAATTTTGATAAAGGTTGTTATGTTGGTCAAGAACTTACCGTTAGAACGTTTCATACAGGTATTGTTAGAAAAAGAATAGTTCCAGTCAAATTATACTTATATGATCGCGACCAGAACGATGTTGAGTTGAACTTGGAAGATGATGATCAACTTAGTGAGCTTATATCATCTTCAATTGACTCACTCGAAATATACTCGGATAAAGAAAATAAGAAACCGGACTCTAGGGCCTTAAGCTCTTCCCCATTTGGTGGTACAGCTTCAACTTCACCTTCCAAAAAAACCACATCTTCAAGAAGATCAGCAAGAAGGTCATCATCAGGAACTTTACTCTCGAACCATGGTTCAATAGGGTTAGCATTGGTAAGGTTAGAAGATTTTGCAGATACAGATGCTAAGTTCAGCATTGAGATTCCAAGAGCCGGTGAGGACAATAAGACTTTGAAAATTGGAGTAAAGGCGTTCATACCATATTGGTGGCCTAGTGAATAAAATATGTGTATCTCTATATGACAATAAAGCACTTTGTATATACAATAGTCATATGTCTGATGACGTTTTTTACTAAATTCATAACCTTCATGTATTCGATAGACCACAGTTAATTGCACTACTACTTTCCATTTTTTTTGTGTCAAATTCAAAAGTTCGTGGCAGCCCTGATTATAGTCACGTGTATTGCTAAAACCAAAGCATGCACAATTTTTGAGATACACCCACACATCTATAAAAAAGAAGACTGCGAAAAAAAAAAGCCCGCCCTCGCAAAGGCAATTTCGACTCTTTTTGTTTTCTGCAGCTCTTTTTACTTTTTTTCGTCAAAGGGAAATTTTCAAAGCTAAATAAGCATAATTCGCGAAACAGAATAGTGCTAAATTAACACCTGAACACCTCATAACATCTTTTTTTTGCTTTAGGCTGTTAGACTTTCCACGATTCTCACAATAGTAAGTGATTTCTCTAAAGAGTTTTTCATCAAAAAATCTATAATTTAATATACTAAACTCAAACCATTATTAGTATTGATATAATATAGTTACTGTTTCAAGGTAGTCAAGTACATTAGAAGATCATCAAGATGGCTGAAGAACAAGTTGATATCCCACAAGAAGAAATCACTCAAGAAGAATTTGAAGTTGTTGCTGAACCAGTTGAAGTTAAATTGGTTGAATTAGCTACACCAATTCCAGCTGAAGTTCAACAAGCTCAAGCTGAAATCAAATTATTTAACAAATGGTCTTATGAAGATGTTACCGTTAAAGATATCTCTTTAACTGATTACATTCAAATCAGCAAACCAGTCTTTGTTTCACACACTGCTGGTCGTTATGCTGCTAAAAGATTTAGAAAATCTCAAGCTCCAATTGTTGAAAGATTAACCAACTCTTTAATGATGAACGGTAGAAACAATGGTAAAAAATTAAAAGCTGTTAGAATTGTCAAACATACATTAGATATCATCAACGTTTTAACTGATCAAAACCCATTACAAGTTGTTGTTGATGCTATTGTCAACACTGGTCCAAGAGAAGATTCCACCAGAATTGGTTCTTCCGGTACTGTTAGAAGACAAGCCGTTGATGTCTCTCCATTAAGAAGAGTTAACCAAGCTATTGCCTTATTGACCATTGGTGCCAGAGAAGCTTCATTCAGAAACATTAAAACCATTGCTGAATGTTTAGCTGAAGAATTAATCAACGCTGCTAAAGGTTCTTCAACTTCTTATGCTATCAAGAAGAAGGATGAATTAGAACGTGTTGCTAAATCTAACCGTTAGAGAACATGCTATAGTAAAATCAGTCAGGGGAGTGTTAATGGTGTTCATAAAATTACAAAAAATCAAAATGTACGTCTAATTTTTGGTATTATGAGAGTATGATGAATGTAGATGAAAGAATGAGGAAGAGACATGAACAAATCATAGAATATTATAAGAGAGTATTGGTAAGAGAAGTTACCTCTCAACAATATCTGTGATTTACACTCTTCTTTGCTAGTAAATTATGTAAAATCATAACCACAATTAACCCAATAGTGATAAATGACAAAAATTAATTAAGGGCAAAAATACCCGAGTGAAGAATCGAACGAGTTCAAGAAAGTTTTTATAATTTTCCTTGAACCCGAACTAATTACACAATAGTAAAAAATAAACATTGTGAAAAAGGCTCAGAAAACAAGAAAATTATTGGTGGGGAAACTAAACCAAAAATATCATATGTCATTCATAATCTTTTAGTGTAATTTTTGCTATATAAAGGCGAAGGATCATCTCACAATGACTTGAGTAAAGCAAAAAAAATCTATCGATGATACACATTACGTATTAATTGAATAGTTTGACTTGGATCATGCCTGGACAATTGCTCGAATCTTACAAGAACAACGACACTAGTAACGGTGATGGTGATAATAGCAATAACAATAGCCGCTTTGGGTTAGAGGAGTTGTACAAACTACCAACCTTTGCACAAGAGGAATCTTTACCATCTTTACCTATACCTTCGTTAAATACCACGCTTGATAAGTTGAAAGTTGCACTTAAACCATTGTTATCCGAGGTTGAATATAAGGAGTTGCTGGATAAGGTTAAGAAGTTTCAAGAGAGTACCATATCAACAACCTTACAAAACCATTTGTTAAAATTTCAACAAAACGAGGAGTGTTATTTGGACCATTTAAACTTGGATCATATATTGATAGACCATAAGGCATTACCAAGAAATCCCTTTTTAATACTGGAGAATGATCCATTGATAGATTTCCATTTCAATGAAGATGATCAAGTTAATAGAGCTTCTATATTGACGATTTCATCATTGAAATTTGTCAGTTCATTAAGACAAGGTGCACTATCAAACGATCATACCAGATCAGGTGAAAAGCTTACAATGAAACCATTCTTGAATCTATTTGGTACCACAAGAATTTCTGAGTTTAACAGTATCAATTCTAAGGTGAATCATAACAGTGATTATATCTTAATTATTCATAAATCCAATTTTTACACTCTAAAAGTTTTAAACGAATCCAATGAACTCTTATTTGATATTGGTCAACTTTCACAGGTTTTCAAAGATATTGTCAATGACTCTGAATTGGAGGCTAATACAAATCAAACTGCTATTGGTTCTTTAACTTCTGACTCTTATAGAAATTGGAGAAACATCAGACAGGTACTTCAACGTGATTATAGAGAACAGATCAATAAGATTGACGCTGCATTATTTGTTGTTGTTTTGGATCATTCCACTCCTGAAGTGGAGAATAACGTTGATGTTGCCAAGACGATTTCCGTTGGGACCTTAAACATCAACGAACGAGGTTTACAAACAGGGTCATGTACTTCAAGATGGTATGATAAGTTACAGCTTGTTATCACAAAGAATGCTGTTGCCGGTGTTATCTGGGATTCGTTTAATCAAGATGGTACATCTGTTTTAAGATTTACGTCTGATATATATGCAGATTCCGTTTTAAGGTTGGCAGATGGAGGTTATACGTTATTTCCAAGAGTGAAATTCAATAAATCAAAGGATAATATCAGACCTAATTTTGAAAAAATTAACTGGCAATTTGCATCGGATATAAGAACCTATATTCACCTATCAGAAACAAGATTGACTGATTTAATTTGTTCTCATTCAACAAATATTAAGATTTTAAACTATGGTAGAAATTTTGCTAAAAAAATTGGTGTTAAATCAGATTCGTTGATTCAAATTTCTTTACAAATTGCTCACTATGCTCTTTATGGTAAACCAATATCTACAGTTGAACCCGTTTCAACTAGATTGTTTAGAAATGCAAGATCCGAATTGGTTCCAATTCAAAACGATTTGGTTACAGAAACTGCCCAAATCTTTGTGAGTGATTCAGCCTATACGAAAAGATGGGATGCATTTTTAAGATGTGCAAATGAACATTCTAAATCTTTAAACAATGCAGCGCATGGTAAAGGTTTTGAAAAACATTTGAAAGCATTACAAAATGTCTACTTACAGAGACAAATCTTCAACCAATACTCTCCAGAAATTACAATCCCAGATAACGTTCCTCCATTAATCTTTGATGACATTATAAATCCATTATTCACACCGGATTTGATTGCTTCGAATTGTGGTAATCCAGCAATGAGATTATTTGGACTTACACCAGCTGTTGCCAACGGGTTTGGTATTGGTTATATTATTAAAGATGAAGTTACTGAATTCTGCCTGATTAGCCAATATAGACAAGGTGATCGTTTGTTTTTAACTTTAGAATGGGTGCTCAATCAATTGAACCATATTTGGAAAAACCACGTTGGTGTTAAAAAAATTCCACATGCTCATGAGTTGGATAATAACTTGAAGAATCCACACTCAACAAAGGATCATCATAAAGAACCTGTAATTATTCAAGCGCAACAGATGTCAAGGTCAGCAACAAGCTCAAGTGAAGATGACGTTGACATCGCTCTTGGTGGTTATGGATATTTTGACATTGAGGATTTAGTTGCATCAAGATCAACTCACCAGTCAAATATACATACTCCAATATTATCCAGTGCTAATAGTTCAACAGATTTACTAAAGTTTAACTTTGACCTGGATAAGACCATTGGTAAGAAGATTTTCAATAATGAACTGTTGAAAGAAAGCTTTGAAAATCATAAGAGTAATGATAAAGCTCGTTCCGCAACCCCAGATGAATATTCACAATCTTCTCACTCAAAGTTTGATGCAAAGTTTGATAGAGGTGCTGTTGGTAAAAAGGTGTCTGTTGATGAGATACTTTAATCTTTCCATTAAATCTTCTACATATGCTCATAACTTATTTATAAAACACAATCATATTCTACATTTTATTTGTTTGCTTTAGCTCTGTAAAGTTTTATAGTTTCAATTACATATTTTTGATATTAGTTAATTGCAATCGTGCCATTTTCACGATATAATGAAGAAATTATGTCACAAAAATTTTTTTATGTAAGGAAAAAGAAGAAAAATGAGTAAAAGTAAAGAAAAATATATGATGAGCTTTTTGAAGTGACAGGAAAGATTTCCATACAAGTTTTAGTACGAGATCTAACACCGTTCCATTCTGTTTGAATTGTGCTTGTGCTGATCTCACCACTTCTAGTTCTGTTAAATTAAAAGATGGTTCAAAACCTTGTACCCAACAACATTAGCGTAAACAGAGGTATGGCTGACCAATACCATCATCAAGTCCACAGTAATCATGATTCTGTCCAGAGTGTGTCAAACTCACCAGCTAGTCCTCAGGATTCTAAAGTGAGAAGATCCAAGACTAAGAAAATGGCATGTGTGGAATGTCGACAACAAAAGTCGAAATGTGATGCACAAGAGGTTCATCCGAATCCATGTTCAAGATGTTTGAAGAAGAAGATACCGTGCTCTTTACAATCTGATTATAAAAGAACGTATAAAAGGGCTAAGTTTCAACAGATAGAAGAAGAGTTGGAAGAATTGAAAAAAAATTTGAGTGAAGCTGGCGTGGAAACTCTGTTACAACAGTTGAAAGAGAAGAAGTTTTTACCTCATGAGTTGAATAGAATCAGTCGTTCCTCATCACCACAACCACAACTTCAATTTCAACAGCATGTAGCAAGAGAAGTATCACAACAACAAAGTTTGAGAAATAGCCCACTTCCCTTATCATCACAAGCATCTTCTGTACCATCAGCTATAAAAGATAGCATATTTCAAAGATCCACCTCCTCCCCTTCAAGAATCAATGCTTTGACCAACACTTCAAAACAACTACAACAACAACAGCAGCCGTCGGGGCGCGATCCCCAACACTTGCTGCACCCACAGTTCACAGTTAATCAGGTACAGCCACAACCAGACAATGGCCCGTCAATCATCAGAGATTCAACTCCTTCTGCACAGACTCCAACAAATCAACTGGAGAACCAGAGCTTGAAAGAGCTTGTTGTTGTGCTGTCTGAGGACACTCTGTATTGTACCCCAAAACAATTTGGTGATGTTCATCTCTCCACTAAACAGATCAGGGACCTTTTCCTCGAGTTTGTTAACAAATACCATCGCTTTCTACCTATAGTTGATGTTTCAAAAGGTCCTGAGCGTATTCATAGACTATGTCCAATATTATTCTGGGTTATTGTATCTGTTGCATTGCGTCATTTGTCTACAGATACTTTAATGACTCTGGCTCCACTTTTAAAAGCTGCATTAGCTGAAATCACAATTAGCCCAATTACGAGGTATTTACCAAATGAAAAAGAAGAACCTATTTTAAACGTCTCATCAGTTTATTCTGTTCAAGCATTCTTGATATATACATTCTGGCCTCCGCTGACCTCATCTTTGAGTGCTGATTCTTCATGGAACACTGTTGGAATTGCTATTTTTCAAGCAATTAGATTGGGGTTGAATGGCCCAGGTACTAATAACTACAGCTCACAACAACAATCTGAAGTGAGTTCAATATTGAAAGAAAACATAACAACATGGATCTCATGCAATATCGTCTCTCAAACCATTGCTACGGCATTTGGTTTCCCATCATTCGTATCATTTGATAGCAGTGTTCTTGAATGTACAAGACCAGTGGGTCCTGCTTCAACTCCATCCAATTATGTACCTATATGTATCAGACATATGGTTGAGATAAGTCATTTTGAAGATCAAATTGTCAAAGTCTTAAACTCGAATAATGTCGATACAACAGGGTTAGTTGATCCTGTGGAACGTTTACCCCTTTTGAAGGTTTTGACTCAACAGTTGAATGAATTGGAGTTGAAGTTGAAAAATGAAGGTTTAGACGATATTAGAGCCTTTCAAATCTATGCAACAAAAGTTCATCTATTGACCTATTACTTTATGGATAATTCTAGATTAGCTGAGTTTGAACTCCGTCGTGGATTAGTATCATTATATAATGCAGCATTGAGTTTGTTGAATCACGCCGGTACCGTGGCGAAAAGGGATCCAAATTTCATCAAATATGTCCCAGGGGTGTTTGTCTTGAAGATATGGCAAGCTTCTTGTATTGTTGCCAAACTAACTCACTCAACTCTGTCAGATGTGATTGACACAGGTGCAGGTAGACAGTTATACATGGTTGGTATTCAACTTGCTTTAAAAGCTTCTGTATTGAAGCACGACATGGCTTATCGCTCAAGTGGTATCATGAGAAACATGTGGCAGTTATTCAAAGCACTGAGAGAAAAGGCAGATTATGCTAACTTAGAAGTGACTATTAAGTCAAGAATGGCTGCAAGTGTGTTCTTTGATTCCTTGTGGGTTTTAAGAGAACAAGTTGGTATGATCAAGCTAGATCCCAATCAAAAGCAAAGCACCAGTGGGGAAAATTCAAACAATGAAAGAAATTACGATGAAGACGACGATGACGAAGAAGAGGATGAGTTTGATTCTGATGAAGTTCATCATCATGACGATGCTACTAATATCACAACAGAAGTTGGTGATCCTGGAACTGTCAATTCAGAAAATTCGGATGTTAAATCAACTAGCTCATCTCAACATAAGAAGAGGCCAAGATCTCTTTCGAACAACTTCAATGCGGAACATGCAGCGAGAAAGATTATCAGAACTATTCCCTTGGATCCAACTCCTATTTCACTGAAAGGCGATAACGAAGGAAGTCCATCATCTACTAGACCAGTTCCATCCTCGTTGAAAGAAATTTTACATAAATCCCCTCCACAGCCCAATTCAAATTCCAAACAAGAGAGACGCAAGAATACAAAGACGAAGAATGTCAAGACACCAGCGCCATTGGTTACATCTACCACATCACACAAAGACATTGCGCAGCAAAGACCTTTAAGTAGCATTGAAAAGGATTTGCTGAACGGTAGTCACTTGGATGAGATATCTCCTACAAATATCCCATCTCTAGATATCAGTGATGATTGGACTAGTGATATGCTTTGGAGGGATGTCGACTCTGTTATGAATGATTTTGGGTTCAACATAGACGATTTGGCAAAGGCAACATCTGCTGCACCAGATTTGCAACAACAGCAGCAGCCATACACTCAAGCATATCGTCATCCAGTGCAACTTTCCCAAGAGCAACAGCGACAACAAAATTATTATCAACAACAACAAAATCATTTTGATCAACAACAACAAGAACAACAACAACAACATCACCACCTACACAATATCACGCCTGACTTTCCGCAACAGTATCAGCAGCCATCACTCACCAAACGGGATCAATAACAGGGCAGTCAACATCCTAACTGAAAAGGATGATCGGAAAAACGTTACTAGCTTTATTAACCCTAGCAGTAAACCCAGAAAGTCAGCTATTAGCTAATAAGTTCCATTTGATTAATTAAAATTCAAAAAATGCATAATGTTTATTAGTCTGTGTCTCGTATCATTTTTTGTAGATCACGTGAGCATATTTTTCTTAATCGCCACCGGGTAATG
>JAJMFM010000052.1:79821-92639 GCA_030574875.1 Taiozyma peoriensis
TTTTTTTTTTTTGTAATGGTTGGAAAGACTGAAAAAGTGAATCATGACAAATTGTTTTGTTGAAGTAAACGTCAACGTACAGCCTTAAAGAGTCGGTTAAAAGTCGATAAGAAGGAAAATCAAACGAAATGTCTGAAGATTTACAAGACCAAACTCCCTCCATCGTCATCAACGGGAACTTGAACGATATTCAAGAGCCTGAATACTATGATCAAGACGATTCAGAAAATGAAGAAGCTCAAGTTGAAGAAGATCAAACAAAGAAATCTGTTTCATTTGCCGTGTTAGATGCGGTTGATGAGGAAGCTAAGAGAGCTAAAGAGTTCGAAGAAGGTGGTGGTCTACCTGAACAACCAGACAATCCAGATTTCACCAAATTAACCCCATTATCACCAGAAATTATAAATAGACAAGCTACCATCAACATTGGTACCATTGGTCATGTTGCTCACGGTAAATCTACGGTCGTCAAAGCCATTTCAGGTGTCCAAACCGTTCGTTTCAAAGATGAGTTGGAACGTAACATTACCATCAAATTGGGTTACGCTAACGCCAAGATTTATGAATTAGATGATCCAAATATTGATGAAACTACAAGATATCGTTCTTTCAGTTCAGATAGAGAAATCTATCCAAAATCAGAAGTCCCAGGCTCTGATGCTCGTTATAAATTGGTTCGTCACGTTTCCTTTGTGGATTGTCCAGGGCATGATATTCTTATGAGTACTATGTTGTCAGGTGCCGCTGTTATGGATGCTGCTTTACTATTAGTTGCAGGTAATGAATCCTGTCCACAACCTCAAACCTCAGAACATTTGGCTGCCATTGAAATCATGAAGTTGAAGCACGTTATAATCTTGCAAAATAAAGTTGATTTAATGAGAGAGGAAAGTGCTCTAGAGCATCAAAAATCTATTCTAAAGTTTATTCGTGGTACTATCGCTGATGGTGCTCCAATTGTTCCAATATCTGCTCAATTGAAATATAACATTGATGCTGTGAATGAATTCATCGTAAAGACAATTCCAATTCCACCTAGAGATTTCTCAGCTTCCCCAAGATTGATTGTTATTCGTTCATTTGATGTTAATAAACCAGGTGCTGAAATTGATGATTTAAAAGGTGGTGTTGCAGGTGGTTCTATTTTAACAGGTGTTTTCAAATTAGAAGATGAAATTGAAATTCGTCCAGGTATTGTAACCAAGGATGATAACGGTAAAATTCAATGTAAACCAATTTTTTCGAAGATTGTTTCATTATTTGCTGAACACAATGATTTGAAATTTGCCGTTCCTGGTGGGTTGATTGGTGTTGGTACCAAAGTCGATCCAACTTTATGTAGAGCTGATCGTCTTGTAGGTCAAGTCGTTGGTGCCAAAGGTAACTTACCAAGTATTTACACAGATATTGAAATCAATTACTTCTTGTTACGTCGTTTATTGGGTGTTAAAACAGATGGTCAAAAACAAGCTAAAGTTAGAAAACTTGAAACCAATGAAGTTCTTATGGTCAACATTGGTTCCACTGCCACTGGTGCTAGAGTTGTTGCTGTTAAAGCAGATATGGCCAGATTACAATTGACTGCTCCAGCTTGTACTGAAGTGAACGAAAAGATCGCTTTATCCAGACGTATTGAAAAGCATTGGCGTTTAATTGGTTGGGCTACCATTAAAAAGGGTACCACTTTAGAGCCAGTTGTTGACAACTAAGCATCACCAGACACACATACACCATAGCCTAGATATATCTCCACCATAACTTCCACAACACGGCGTTACCACCACTACTACCACTGCCATCAGAGCCACATGATTCATAGAACTTGTATTTTCTTCAGTGTCGAATAGATATCCGCACACATGTATATTATAATGGGATACATGCATACATTTGCCACGAGCATCTGACTTACTTGCAGTTATTGTATAATAACAAAAAATAATGAAAAAAGTTTGAAAACAGAAAAGCTATGTTGTAGTTAAGATCAAAGATACGATTCTTTCATTTATGTATTAAATATAAATAAAATTAGCAACATCCTCATTAAAAGTTAGCTTCGAGCAATGTTTCTGAACGCAGGAATTTGGGAAATGAATCAAACTCTAGCATCCTCAAAATTTGCTTCCCAACAGATTCTATCAATGGGAACAACTTGTATAGTAGATCCAGACTCTTTGACATTTCTTCTTCACTTGGGGTGCTCGGAGTCTTTGGAGTCGACTTAGACTCTTCATTACCTGTAGTAGATTCTTTGATTTCAATCGAAAGATTCTTATTATTAATGTTTCTACTGGGAGAGGGAATACCTTCTCCAACCTGTAAAACTGGGTTTTTTGAGCTATCAGAAACCATGTCAGAATGATGGCTAGAAAAAGTAGAATCACAAGTTTTACCCAGATCTGACTGACGCCTATGATGACGAGTGTGAGCACTTTGTAAAGGAGATGGAGAATATGGCCGTTGTTCTTGTTGTACATTTGACTGAGAATTTGGACTGAATTGAGCTTTCAGTGGAGACGAAATATGAAGCATTGTATTCGTGACCTTTTCTCTCAATAAATGGTCAATATTCAACTGATATGGGGCACCAATAGAAATATACGAAGAGTAGATGCTATAGACCAATGACAAGCATTCATTAATCAGTTTCACTAGCGTTTTCTTTGAAGGTGGTTTAATCACTATTGATTTATCGAAAATAATATCTCTCTTGGTCTTATAAGCTTCCAATAAGTTCTTCAAGATTACCATCTTCTTACTGAACTGTTTGATATCAGTGTAAACATCCAGATTCTCAGCACAATATTCTTTCTCAAGATGACTTCTGAATAGATACCTCAAGCCTGGATCTAAAAGCACCTTCTTTATATCTAGATGCAAATCCTCGACATTCAAATGTTTTGCTGTAGTGACTTTCCCATTTGTGTTTTCTGTTGTGGATATCTCTTCATCTGATGAGACATTATCTTGAGCCGTAATTGCCAAATTACTCAATGTCAAGCCTCTGGGTGTTGCAGTGATGTCCTCTCCATCAGCAGCAGTTATCAACAGCTGATCTTTATTCCAATGAGACACATCCCAACCACGTTTGCTTAGGACATAAATGGAAGTTTTCAATGGTGGGAAATTCATTTTCGATGTTGCAGTTGAAGGTGGGATGATTATAGGTTCAATCAATCCATATTTATAAAACAAATTCAACACAGTAGCAGCTTCATGAGGGTACATGATATCAGTACAATCTATCAACCATTGCCATGCTGCTTTTGCATTAAAACTATATTTTGTAATCAATGATCCAAATTTTTGGTTTTGATTGAGACGAACACCTTTGTTTGAAACATAATACTGAACATGGGAATCAGACTCTGGATTTGTGAAAAAAGTATGGGCAAAAGGTGACTCTCTAGTTACGTTTGAAGAAGTAGAGATTGAGGTTTTGTCTTTTTTTCTTCTATTAGAGATAAAAGTTGTTAGAGCATTCTCGGAGGTTTTTAGGTTGTTGGTTGAATCTGCTGATGATGACGATGATGAAGAAAGATTTATAGGATATGATTGGTTTAATTGAGATATTTGTGGAACTTGAAAACTTTCATTCTGAAGATTTGAAAAGTCAAACTCATCATCTATTTGAGATCTTTGTTCAAGTGAAGGTAGTTCATCTGGTGGATTATTTGGACTCCATACATTTGGAGAAGGACCAATAAACCTTGCAAATAACAAATGAATAAAGTATTCAGAGTATATTATAGTATCAGTTATCAAACTTCTTTCAAATACAAATAAATCCATCGTATTGAAATTAGAATTAAGAATGGATAGATTGAAATCTTGGCTCTTCAAACCAAATTGTTTACAATAAGTTTGTAAAATGGCAACTCCTTTTGGTGTTGGTTGTAAGAGAACTTTTTCCTTTGGTTCTGATCTAGTTCGATCAGCAGGAGTATGTATAAGTTTTGCTGCCATAAATTTCTTAACTAGGAGCAAAGCCAATTCTGGTTTAATTGAGTATGATGTTATGGTTTTTGTAGCTGAGGATTCAATAGTTGATGATAGATTACCCATTTGCTTTATGATATCTTGTAAAGTAAACGAAAAGGGATATGGCTTATGAAGAAAGTTGATTTTAGATGTCTTTGATGGGATCTCTGATAAGTTTAGACAGGTGATAGTTAGTGCAAAGATAGCCTTGAGGTCTTTAGTGAAAATGGCACCAGCAGAAGTCTTATCAAACTTTTTGGATATAGCTTCATGGAGAGTCAATTTCTGGTCCTGTTTGCTCTTAACAGTATCTTCAGCTTTAGATGGAGGTACATATTGTTGTTGTGGATTTAATACCATTGTCACTGAGGTCATTATCAGGTTCAGATCAAACTGTAAAGTATGGTTAAGGTTTCGATATCAATATTATTAGGGATATACTTTGAAACAACTGACAAATGAAAAGAAGACAAGAAAACAGCAGTTGTTATTTCAATTGAAAAGGGGTGATATTTTCGATTTTCAATAATGTACCTTATATATATATATATTCATCAAAGAGGGAGAATCAGAGTTCAGTTTGTTCCACTAGTTGAAACTAATTGCTGTTTTATTAATAATCTCGATCGAAGGATTATTTGATGTGGTTTTGGGATCAGAGGATTTTAAGTTAAACTTATAATCTGAAAAGGGCTTGGTTGGATGATTTACTATGAATGTCTAAATTATCCGTGCATCATCTCAATCAACATCAACATTGACAGCAACCTGAATACGATCATAGCTAATGTCCCTATCATCGCAGACTACAAAAAGATCTTCACTTCGTTTGATACGTATAACATGAAACAAGTTTCACAAATTGGTGAACATTAGAGTGTAAAAGTTGGAAAAAAAATTGGGCATTGAAGCATGGTTTGTGAAGTTACAATTAAAATTTGACTTTTATTGTTTCATAATCTGTACCTCCTAACTTTTGACATGATCATTTCCAGATTGGTACGATTTTAGGTGGAACCTGCAGGAGAATTTTTCTTTTTTGCCCTCTTCTTTTCATTTTTGTGCCCCAAAATCTGACACAAAACATAAGCTTCCTTGTTTTCAATTTTTTTAGAGTTGCATAACCTTGCATCTTATTTAGTTTTTTTTTTCTTCAGAGTCTATTCTTGTTACTTATGCCCTGTTTAAAACTCTGCACATTTGATCGTTGAATATAACTAAACTTAGGAACACAGAAAGTGATGTGCTTCTATCGCTCTTGTCTGAAATTGCCATCAACGTTCTAGCTCACAATGTTTCAACTGATCTGGAAGTGTCCATATATGTTCCTTTTAAAGTCAAACAAAAGTTGGTCAGTGGTACTAAAACTTCTTCTATTTAATAGTCGATGTACTCAGAATGATTTTTTGAAACTGTTTGAAGTTACACTAGTATTTCTATTTTCGGCAACTTTGGCACCTTTTTCAAATCTCGACTTGGAACGTGAAACATCTTTGGTGCCTAGTAACTCGCGTGACAATCATAATCTAACTCTACTGAAAACCCATTAGCAGTTTTCATTCTCCCAGATTTCTCTGTTGAGATTGTTGCTTTTCCTGATCTTCATGTGCATTAGTTGGATAGAAAATCTATATAGATTATATAAAACTTATATAGCTTAAAACCAACTTCATAGACTTTATCAGTAGGGCACCTTCATTCCAGCTGGAGCCACTTGTGATTAGATGATATATGCCATAAAATAATAAAGTAATAATGCCTGCAGTATAAAGAGATTTGAGTGATGAATGAATCGCTGAAAAGTCCAAGTATAAGGGTAGCAATTAATGTCGAAGCTGTTTTAGATTAGATCCAAAATTTCAGATTTGATATTAATCAATATACATCATAGTCTCGTCCAAGGTTTGACTGGTTTTTCAACATCAATAACCAGCCTCAATTCATCTAAAGTAAGTTCCACTTGCCACATTTTTGTTTCAAACGTACTATTGGAAAAATCTAAATTACCACCGTTTTTACTTACACCTAGTCTACTATTAGGTAGTGTCAACAATCCAATACTTTGCAAGGTTTCCCATGGGTATTTACAACTGTTTTTAGACCAAAGTTTATAGCCTGTACTGGCAACAGCCTCAAACCCCGTACTTGAAGAAGTTTCGTTATTTCTTAACTTAATTTGATCTTCATATTCCTCATGAGCAAGATTCAAATTAACAGAATGTAGATCTTTCTTAGCAACAACTCTTGCTGCACTAACTAGGATGAACGTTTCCAAGTCTGATAATGAGTTGACTATTTGTCGTAATGAACCTTTAAGGGCGTTTGATGTATAAATGGCAAAATCATCATCTTGATAAAATGGTTGAATTTTGCTAATTTTAGATACTGCAATATAGCAATGATTTTGAAATTCTTTTAAATTCCCAATCGTCAGATGATTATAAATCATTAGTTTCTTTAAATTGGAAGTTTTATTTTCACTTTTTAAGATTGTTTGAATATGTTCATTGAATTTAACCTCGTACTCATTTTCAGGGTTATCCACACTTATAACTTTAGTGGCAACATCAATGAATTGTTCTCTAGAAAATCTTTGAAATTGAATGACTCTTTGTGAAAATCTACTCCTTACTCTTTTCTCTAATAGTTCCTTGACCGTAAATTTGGTGGTTGAACATAGCACACTAATGGGAGTTGGGCTACTTTCCACTAATTCGAATAAGTTGTATAACAAGGTCTGACGAGTTTGATTGGCAAAGACATCAACTTCATCAATGATGAAAACAATTGGAACTTGAACTTTACCTGTAATACCATCACCCAATGAAATTTCATTATCTAAAATTTTTAAAATATTTGCAAATGTTGCATTAATTGATTTTCTACTTAAAAATTCTGAAACATCCAATTCACTTAGATCAATTTTATAAATTCTTGAAATTTCAGAATCTAATTGATCTGCAATTGATCTCACTGCAAATTTATCATCATCTTGAACTAATCCATTCAATCTTATTGTAATAAAGTCTTCTTTTTCACTCAGTTGTTTTTGCACTTTCCTTATGGCTGCTTCAATAACGGCAGTTTTTCCTGAACTTCTTGGTCCAAATATAAAACATGAATTTTTCTCTCTAGAAAATACCGTTCCTGCAATAAGTTTATAAACCTCTTGAACTTTATCATCGAGACCGTATGGGTCGAGAGTGGCTTTTCCTGATAACTTGGAGTATATTTTGGCCTTAAGATTGTTGATCTTATTTTCAGTTATCCCATTATCATTGCTCTCAAGTCTTGGCTTCTTAAAACCATTATCATTTTCTTTCCCCTGTAAGTTATTGTTCGTATTACGAGTGTCATCATTCCCATCCCTAGAAGATTCATTATTCTTATTTTCCTTCGGTGATGAATTGTTTTCGTTAGTTGTTTCATTAGAAACTTTATCATCCACTTCTCTATTTTCTGTAGTATCACTCTGTTCTTTGGGTTGAGTGTCATCAGTAAACTGCTCAGATGCATCATAAAATATATCATCAAAATCATCAGAATCATTGGACCCACTATCACTCTCTGATGGTAAACTTTTGACATTTACAGGGACTTCATCATCTCCCAGTGTTAGATCATTATCTTTGTCAGCGCCTCTTGTATCCGAAACTTCAACTCTTTCAAGAATAACATCACTGTCATTATCCTCATCACTATCACCATCACTAGCATCAGTTCTACCACTTCCAAGGCCTGAATTGTTGGCATAACTGAGTTCAAACCCCTTGCTACTATCTGCCTGTTCTGTTACACTTTGAGTGATGCCAGTCTCAAAGTTATAAAGAGCGTCATCTCTAAACTCATCTTCACTTTCATGATCACTATCTTTTATCCTTATCAGTTTTGGAGAGTTCAACTTTGAAGTTTCCGGTTCACTCAGATTCCTGAAGAACTGCGTGTCCAAATCCCTTTGAGTATCTTCAATCTTAATGAGTTTTGGATAGCGGGTAAGGGTGGAGGATGTTTGATGAATTGAGCTTGATAATGGTATATGTGAATTTGAAGGTGATGGTTGTACATTGGCAGTATTGTTAGGAAGCTTAGTTGGCGAACCAAACAATGGACCTTTAAACTGGAATAACCCCTTTGAAGAACTTTTTGTAAATTTTGGACTTGTCCCTGTAGGCTCATAATTTGGTTCAGAATCAACGGATCTTGTCAATAGAGGAAGCTTGATATTAGTAGGGGTTGATAGTAGTGGAAGTTTGAGCTCTGTCTTAGTTGATCGGATATGGTTTGCAACTGAAGGAGATGAGAGTAGGGGTATTGGGGTGTTGGAATGATCGTGTGAAGGCGATCTTGACTCAAGGGTATAACTAGGAGAATCAGATGGTTTGATCAGTTTGATTATATTCCTCGTTGGAGATGAGTTGGCTTGGGTTATATTTAAAATCTTTGAATTGAGAGCTGCTGAATCATCATCAACAGCATCAACATCATCGGAGCTAGTTTCACTGCTCAAATCGTTCAATTTAGTCAACTTTATACTCTTTAGCAAATTTCTAGGCTTTGAACCTGAGATAAGTTTATCACCATCAACCGATATAGTGGATTTTCTCACAGATTCAAACTCTCCTACAAAGTCCCTCTTCAACGCTTCATTCAACTCATCCTGGTCTTCTTCCCAAAGTCTCTTCCCCATATTAACCGTCGCCATATCCTTCTTTTTTTGCCTGTTCACTTCTAATGAGATAATTTTCAGTCTTTTATACTGTTATGTTTGTTTCTTGTTTTAGTTTTTGTTTACACTTTTTTTCTTAAAAAAAAATGACAGTCAAAACGATCAAATTTATTTTGATTTTTAAATTGATATTTTTTTTTTTGCAAATCTTGCTAATTGCGAGAAATATAAAAGCTAAAACAATCATTTTGAATTAGTGGCAATTCGAATAAAACAGACACTATTTAAAACTAAAGAAATGTCGTCATCTTCCACTACTTATACACACGACAAACTACCAAGCTCTGTGATTTCCTTGCTTGAAAATGGGAAATTTGTACATCTTGGTACAGCTGATAAGACGGGAATTCCAGATGTTGCACTAATGAACTATTACTATTTACCATCACATGAGTTGTACAAAGCAGCTGTTGCCCATCATGAGGTGAAAGAAGAAGAAGAAGCAGGTCCTTTACAGGATTCCTCTGAGCATACGTATATAATCCTTGCCACTGCTAAGAGTTCATTAAAGTTTAAAAACATTGAACAAAATCCAAACGTTTCCTTATTGTTTCACGATTGGACAACTGCTAAGAACATATATAAACCGGCAAAGAATGAGATTGACAACAAGAATGCTCAGGGCTCCAACTTGTTGAAGTTGTTACAAAATTTAAACCAGACTGAGTTGAGTCAAGTCAGTGCCACTCTTACTGGTAAGACTAAAGTTGTCACTGGTGATGATGAGTTGAAATACTATAAAGATAAACTATCAGCAGATAACCCAGACGCTAAAGTCTATATCGATGGTGATAGCAATGCAATTGTCTTGGTTCAAATAACTTCTGCCAAGGTTTGTGATTCACAGAATCACCATTCTACTTATGAGTGAATATGCTCTTGAGCAAGATACACGAAACGAATTGATGATTAGTTTATATTTAATGCCAAAAAAAAAAAAAAAAAATAATAATGCTTGTATCTTTTGTAGATTCTATTTAATGATGTATGATTAATTTCCTTCTTGGCCAAAATCTGATGTAAAGTCTTCTTGCTTTTTCAAATCAGCTTCATTAACCGTTGGTCTTGTTGTTTTAATTGCCTTTATGAAATCTTTTAAAGTCAACTCAGGTTCTTTCAACTCATCAGCTTCAATTTGCATCCAACTCATCTCTATGGCATCAGGATCACCTGGTGAACATGGTATTAATTTTTCTTCATTGTCTCCAACTCTTTTGAAATGCGTTGCACTTTGAATTTTTCTAATAGGTTGCATCAATGCATCTTTAACAACAACTGATACATCTGCACCTGAATAACCTTCAGTCATCTCACCAAGTAGTCTATAATCTTTCGATGTCAGTTGACATGGTGTTGTACCAACGTTTAATTCAAACATCTTAGCTCTTGCCTCAACTTCAGGTAATGCAATATATATTCTTTTTTCAAAACGACGTCTTATAGCAGCATCTAGTTGCCATGGAATATTCGTTGCACCCAATACCAATACTCCACTTGAATCGTTACCAACACCATTCATCTGTACTAATAGCTCTGTCTTAATACGCCTTGAAGCTTCACTTTCACCTTCACCTCTTGGACCACATAAGGCATCAACCTCATCTATGAATATAATGGAAGGCTTATTCTCTCTTGCCATGGTAAATAGTTGCTTAACCAATCTCTCACTTTCCCCCATCCATTTACTTACCAAATCTGATGAACTTACAGAGAAAAAAGTTGAATTTGCCTCTGTTGCAACGGCTTTGGCTAAATATGATTTACCTGTACCTGGTGGTCCATATAACAATATCCCTGATAGTGGTTTCCTATTTCCTGTGAATAAATGTGGGAATTTAACAGGTAAAATAACCGTCTCTTTCAATGCCTCTTTTGCCAATTCTAAACCTGCAATGTCTTCCCATTTAACATTTGGTTTTTCTGATAATATAGCACCAGATAATGCTCCTCTTAATTTTTTAGTCTCTGAATCATCATCACCACCTTCTCCATCTGCATTGGATTTCTTCCCTTTACTACCACCATTAGACGTTGCAGCTTCAGCAGATTTTTCCTTTTTATCCAAATGTTCCTTTAGTTGCTCAGCTCTTGATAGATACTCGGTGAATTTTGTTCTTATAAGTTCTTTAGATTTAGCATTTTTTTCATATTTAATTGCAAGCATAAGGTAGTCAAGTCCATTGTAATATAATCCGTAAGCATCGTCATACCTCGTGGCATTATCAGCTTCTATGGCCTTCTGTACTAGTTCGATCCCCTTGTTTAAAAAATCACCAGTGGACATTCTTAAATCAGACAACAATTTTTTCAGGCAAGGATCTATGTGTGTGTGTAAAAATTTTTGTGTATGTGGTAGAATTAGCGGAATATAATACAATTGAATCAAAACTAACAACCATTAAAATTCCAATCAAAACATAAGTTTTGTATTGTATTTTATCAATATTTTTGATACACAATTTCAATGGCAAAAAATACACTACAAATTATAAAATCCGAATGAATATTTGATTTTTTTTTTTTTTTTTTTTTACGGGGGGTTGAAAATTTAGTAAAAGGCTGAGAAAAAGAATAAACAAAACATTCGCCACATTCGGCGAGTTACCTATTCGAGGCATTTCTCAGATCAATATCTATATAGCATTCAAACTTTTTTTTTTTGTTTCACCTGATCAACTTGAATCTATCCAAATCTAGCTTTACAGGAGACAGTGATCTTGTCTCGTTATCATCGTCATTATCATTAGTTGTAGTGATGATGGTGGGGTTTCTGCTTCTTTTTACACTTGGTTCATAAAGTTCAATTTTATCAAACTCTTCACTCTTCAGAATTATATCATCTTTATCTTTCCTTATAGAATTTTCTAGTTGTAATGACCGCTCGTTTGATTGTTTCAACTCATTTTGTAAAGAGTATACGGTGGATTCAAGTTGATCCACTTTGGCACTTAACTCTTGAAATTTTTCAATGGAATAGTCATTGTAAAGCTGTTGTTGTGATTGATGGTTTTGCTCTGATGATTCTGGGAACGGTGAAGATGGTATATCATTCATATTAATCGATCTATCCTTTGGCATCAACACTTGACGCGTAATATCCCCCTGAGCCTCTGGGGCCTCTGGAGCCCGCGGTGACTCTCTATGTCTTGTCCTTACTTTGATCACATCAGCTATGTTATCGTTGGTATTTGAATGACTTGTATCAAAATCACGTTCTTCTACTCTTCTAATTTTGTTAATTTGAGGATATAATGAAGAATTCAACTTGTCATTTTTGGTGAAGTTATCAGCTTTATTGTTAATTATAGTGGCTCTTTCTAAAATAGAAGCCTTTTTCAACTTTAAAGCTTTAAGATTTATCTCATCTTCATCAGGTATCAAATGAGTGATGGGTGAATATGATCTAGATGAAGTTGATAAGGTTGAATTTGTTGAACCGGTAGTAATACTATTTTCCCTTGGTCGCTTTTTGATCATCCCACTCATATAAGTCTTCATAGCTTTCAATTCAGTATCTTCATTAGTTGTAAAAGCTTTTGTTATTTTACCCCAAAGTGAAGTATTTTTTTTATTTTCTGTAATGGGCTTTAAGATTCTAGGAGATCCTCTTCTAACCTGGTTATCATGATTATTGCGGCTTTGAAATCTGTTTAAGGGAGTTTGCTTTCTATTATCATAACGTATATAATGTCTAGTTTGTGTATCTTGAGATCGATTTCTTGTAGAAGGAGAGAATTTAATGCTGTCATTGCTTTCGTCAGCAACCTCATTCCAAGCTTTGGCAATAGAATCAAACATTTACAAGGTTTGTATTGAAGAACACCACAGATTGAATCAAATATCAGAGAGCTTTTCTTAATTCAATATATTAAATAATCCCCAAGTTCTTGTAAAAAAAAATGACACTTTTCATTTTAATATTGTAAATATCAAAAAACGTAAACAAACAAATAAAAAAGCAAAAGAAAAAGCGCGACTGTCAATGGTTTGAACTTTTTTTGGGAACATATTCCGGTTAAAGTCTAGTCAAATTATTGGTAACACCAAGGTTAATTACATCAAAATTTTAATCATTATTTAAAGGTTGTTAAACATTTACAGAAATATAGGT
>JAJMFM010000053.1:0-91672 GCA_030574875.1 Taiozyma peoriensis
AATATCAAAATTATCAACTAAAAATAGAAAAAAAAAAGAGGTTAAACAAAAGAACTAAAAAAAAAAAATTATAGTGTGCTTCGAAATCGAAATGAAAACAAAGATTTTTGAGAAATTTAGAAACATCAAAACATCAAAGATAAATCTTGGGCAGTTTCTGATTTAATATTTAAATCAAAAGGGCCCCATTTATCAATAACAAAAGGGAAATCAAATTAGTTAGCAAGGTATAGTTTATCATTAGCTTTCAATCTAAACAGGACTTCCCTTTCATTCAATTGCTGTTCATTCTATTTTAATACCTAGATCATTTTTTTTTATGTCATTAGCATAAGATCGAAAAAGAGGAAGAATTAAGAAAGCTCTATTGTCACTATACATACTTTTTGTCACATTTTTAGATCAAATTAGATCAATTGAATTTTTATAATTTCATAGTTGAGCTTGCACCACTCCAGTTTCACCCACATCTAGACATAGACATATATAAAAAAGCATACTATAGAATAACTGTCTGAACATAAAGGAGATTTACATAAATATATAACTAAATACAATGGGAAGAAGAAAAATATCGATTGAACCTATTACAGACGAAAGGAACCGTAAGGTTACCTTTGTTAAAAGGAAAGCAGGGTTGTTTAAAAAAGCCCATGAGTTGGCTGTTTTATGTCAAGTTGATTTAGCTGTTATAATACTGGGTAACAACAATTCAAAATTTTATGAGTATAGTTCTGTTGGAATTCAAGACCTTTTACAAAACCATAAAGATCCAAAATTCGTACATGATTCCAAAATTCCAGGAGATTATGGTGATTATGAACTTATATCTAGAGTGCAAAAATTTCCTAAAGTTAAAGCTCATAAGAGAAATGTTTCCTCGGTGAGTTTATCTATAGATGATAACTCCAGTGAAGAAGATTATGATGATGAAGACGATGATGATGATGAGGAAATTGATAACGATAATAATAACGATGATAATGACAATGATGATACACCTCCTCCTCCGCCATCTCAAATTCCTAAAAAGAGAAAGAGCAAAGCTCAATTGAAGAAGGAAGAGAATAAGAAAAAGGCTGCTACAAGGTCAAAAGGAAAAGAAAAATTGACCTCTTCTCTAAAACATGAGCAAAGAAACCAGCAGCAATCGTCATCATCCAATGTATCACAACGAGACCAGACTCCTCTCGTACAACCATCAATACATCAACAAGATCAACAGCAGCAGAATACACATCTTCAGCAACAACAACAACAACAGCAACAGCAACAGCTCCAGCAACAACAACAGCTCCAGCAGCAACAGCCTTATCAACAACAGCAGCAGCAGCAGCAGCAGCAAATACCTCAAAACCAGTCAGCACAAGGGTTTCAACAACTCAATGGACTACCTCAAGCTTATCAAAACCCACAACTGCAGCAAAATCAAATACCCAATCAAGATGGGTTCCCACCTCAATTTCAACAATCCCGTCCATTAGTGCCATTTGTTCCTATTTCTCAAAATGAAGGAAATAATGTACTGATGTCAAATCCACCAAGGGGATCATTTCAAACGGCAATGTCTCATAATCCTCATGTTCCAGTTAATCCATACCCTTTCCCAACATTCCAATTCTCTCCAGGGACTCCAGGTTCACAACGATCTTCATCAGACTTACCTTCAATTTCCACTCCTGTAGTTTCCAATTCAAGACAGTTACCAAATAGTCCATTTTCCACTTCAAGAGCTCGCTCCTTAAATAACAACATAAACTCAAGACCAATTCTTCGTGTTGAAATTCCTCAAGATGCCTCAAATATACTTCAACCTCCAAAAGTAGGTGCTGAAGGTGATAGTGCAATGACAATAACGGCAATGGACTCATCTAAGAATGAAACTTTAAAATCATCAAGCAACAATAATGATGATTTAACCGGTGATAATAAAACTCCAGCTAGTTCTAAAGAAGGTAACAGTGCTGATAGTAATTTACCACCAACAGGATTAGGAATTTCATCAAATAAATCAACTCCAATATCTGCCACTTTACCATCTGGATTATTCTCATTACCTCCTCCTCAACCATCATCTCAAAACCCTCATTTCCAACAAATCCAACAACTACAACAACTACAACAACAACAACATAACAACTTCAAGATGATAGCTGGAGAACAAACGCCACTAACCGGTGGTTTGCCTTCGAAATACGTTCCTGATCTTTTCCCATCACCAAGTAATTTTTATTCAAATGAATGGAATATTCCCTTTGGATCAGGAAATACCCCATATCCAAATTCTGCAGGGTTAGGCTCGCATCAACTGCCCAACATTAACACAACCTCAAACAACAACAATAACAAGAACAACAACGGTGGCACAACCAGTGCTAACCCTAACTCTGCTAATACAAACTCCAATGGTGGAAGGTTGAAAAACAATGCTTACAACCATCTAACTAGTGATCCATCGGAGTCACCATTGCAAAATCTACACAAACCGAATGATGTAAAAGGGTCGACAAATTCGAAGAAGATTGATGGGAAAAGAATCAAATTTGAAGAATCTTCCACCAAGAACAAACCGTGATTGAAATGCTTTGTATATAACATATTACATTATCACAGTAAATATTCATGATATCTCCAGTAGAACCCCCCCCCCCCCACAGCATAAAGAAAATGTGTCAGTAGCCCTATTGCCAAATATAAGCACGTGATTTGATGTAAACTCCAAAGGTGTCCTGATGTAAAGCTAAGAGTGCAGGATGTTCAAGTAAAATAGCGGTCACAAAAAAACGAAAAACATCACTTTTTAACAGAAGCATCATTGCCCAATTTTGTAACACTTTCGCGAAACACAGACTCACTCAAATTTTGACAAGGTTTCGCGAGATGATTTCCCTAAAATGGATACTTTCCCAATTGGTGTAATTAACTTGAATTATCTAAATTTTTCACTCACAAAATTTGTATCAACACCGAAAACATCGAGTGAGGGAAAGTGAAAAAGAATAGAATTTTTTGAAAAGTACAATAAGCTTACTACAGGTGACTAAAAGAGAGAGAAGTTCTTGATTTATTTTAGAAATTTAGCAAGATCAAGGCAGTATGAAAGTATGTTTCAAGTCAAGTACAAGCACATAAGTAAGAGTTGTTGGATGGAGAAGGAGAATGTACAATATAGTTGAGTCAAGCCAAACACACAAGAAGAATATAGTTAAAAAGAATCAAATCAAGAGATCAACTTATCTATGTACAAATAATAAGAGACTATGAAGAAGCAAGGAGTGATACAATCAAATAGAATAAATTTCTTTCACCAGAAAGTGAGAGCAGACTTACTTATCTAGAATATGATAACCACATGAGAATAAAATGATATATAAATCAATTTAAGGAATAACAAATGGCAATGATGTTAATTATATAACAATCGAGTTAGTCAACATAACCAATGGAAATTCACATGGATATATCACTCTTTAACGAATTATAATATATCTTTCATAACAATCAAATTTACTTAAGATTCCTAATGTCACTACAGGACAAATTTCTATCGCAACAACTCATACACAAGACGAAATCTATTCAGAATACTAACAAATTTTTTCTTTAGTTAAACATTGCTTACCCAGCTAACGGTTCTCAAAAAACCATTGATATTGATGACGAACATCGTCTACGTATCTTTTACGAAAAAAGAATCGGTCAAGAAGTTGAAGGTGATTCAGTTGGTGATGAATTCAAAGGTTACATCTTTAAAATTACCGGTGGTAACGATAAACAAGGTTTTGCCATGAAACAAGGTGTTTTATTACCAAACCGTGTTAAATTATTACTATCAAAAGGTCATTCCGTTTACAGACCAAGAAGAACTGGTGAAAGAAAGAGAAAATCTGTTAGAGGTGCCATTGTTGGTCCAGATTTAGCCGTTTTATCTTTAGTCATTGTTAAACAAGGTGATGCTGAACTTTCCGGTTTAACCGATGTTCAAGTTCCAAAAAGATTAGGACCAAAAAGAGCTAATAACATTAGAAAATTCTTTGGTTTAACCAAAGAAGATGATGTTAGACAATACGTTGTTAGAAGAGAAGTTACCAAAGGTGATAAAACTTATACTAAAGCTCCAAAAATTCAACGTTTAATTACTCCTCAAACTTTACAAAGAAAACGTCATTTAAAATCTTTAAAAGTTAGAAATGCTCAAGCTCAAAGAGATGCTGCTGCTGAATATGCTCAATTATTAGCTCAACGTTTACACGAACGTAAAGCTGAAAGAGCTGAAGTTAAAAAGAGAAGAGCTTCATCTTTAAAAGCTTAAATTTGTTTTTAAAACCTCCCCACAATTATTATAATTACATCTTTTGATTTAACTTTACTGTACTATTATTGTAAATATTAACCTGTCAAGGTGACTAATTCTTCAGCACTCGTTGGATGAATGGCAACTACACTATCAAAATCTGCCTTTGTTGCACCCATTTTAATAGCAACACCAAAACCTTGTAAAATTTCAGCAGATGAATCACCAACAAGATGTAAACCAACAACTTTTTCATTTGCACCTTGAACGATTAACTTATAACTAACTGGAGATTTATGCTCTAACATTGCATAGTACATTGGAGTAAATCTTGATCTATAAACTTTAATATCATCTTCACCATATTCCCTTTTAGCTTCAACTTCTGTTAAACCTATACTACCAGCTTCAGGATGAGAAAATACAACACTTGGAACGTTTGTATAATCTTGCTTTTGAGTTTTAAATTGATCTGGACCGAAAAGTCTATTTGATAATTTTCTACCAGCTGCAATTGCAACAGGAGTTAATTCAACTTTACCAACAACATCACCTAATGAATAAATATTTTCAACGTTAGTTTGTTGATATTCATCAGTAATTATATTTTCATTTTTGTCTAATTTAACACCAACGTTTTCTAAACCTAATCCTAAAAATGATCTACGACCTGTTGTCCAAATAACTTTATCAACTTCTAAATTTTTACCAGTATCAAGATTAACTTTTAAAGCACCTGAATTTGATTTTTCAATAGATTTAACATTGGAAGTTTTATGAACGTTAACACCAATGTTAACATAATGATCAGTTATAGTTGTTGAAATTGAATCATCAAATTTACGTAAAACGGTTTCACCTCTAATGATTAGATGAGTTTCACTGTTTAAACCATGGAAAAATCCAGCAAATTCAACACCAATATAACCAGCACCAACAATGGCAACTCTTTTAGGTTGAGTCTCTAATTTAAAGAATTCATCAGAATTAATTGTAAATTCAGAACCTGGGAATTCTGGTTTAATTGGTTTCCCACCAGTGGCAATTAATATTTTATCAGCTGTATATGTTTCATTACCAGAACCATCTTTTTTAACAACTTGAATGGATCCATTTTTGTTAAAACTAGCCCAACCATAAACTAATTCAACACCTTCTTTAGATAAATTTCTTTCATAAATTCCATTCAATCTTTTAATATAAGCATCTCTTTTAGGTTTGAAAAATCCCCAATCAAAAGTTTTAGCTAAAGATGGATCAACGTTAAACCCATATTCTTTAGCTTCACCAATTGTTTTGGCAACATCACTAGCATACCACATAACTTTTTTAGGAACACAACCAACGTTAACACAAGTTCCACCAATATCTTTACCTTCAATGATAAGAGCTTTAGCACCATATTTAGCAGCACGTCTGGAACTGGCAACACCACCAGAACCACCACCAATGACTAAATAATCGTAATGTTTAGGAGTTGGAGCCATAATGTGAAATCTTCTAGTAAATTGTCTAATTAACATGAATTAAAAGAAACGAAAAACACACAAACTAAAGCTTCAAATCAGAATTATATTTTGAATTTATATAAACTTGATTTACATTTACAATTTACTCAATCCACAGCTTAAAATGTGCCTAAAATTATTTATAATCACCTAAATTTTTACTAATCAGTAGTGGCTTTTTTTTTCCTAGTCCCATAATTGCCGAATTCTCAGTCTAAAACTTTACAAATCAGACCCTAAACAACTATCTTAAAAAAAAGTATAAAGGCTATAAATTTCAAATAGTCTTTTAGATTTATAATTAATGAGAATTTTATTGTAAAATAATCTCAATTTTGACATTAATAATCTAATTGGTGAATGACATAGCAAAAGTTCATATTGCTTTATTAATAAAGCTTTTGATAGTGTATTTGAAGATACCTACGCTATGAGATATATAGAGGTTCAGAGCAACGATGATTACATAATGACTTATGTAATTAAAATACTTATATATATGCTTATATATTACGCCTGATTATGATGATGATGCTGCTATAAATTAAACAGAGGAATCCTTATCGAATGAACAATTATCCTTCTCTGTTTGCTGTTGTTCAACAGCTAATGACTCTTTATGTTGAGATTTCGTACTGATTAACATTAAATAAACCGAACCTATTAAACAGACAAATGTAAAAAAAACTAGAATAATTGCATATATGGTGCTAATAATTCTAAATCCATTCCAACCGGTTATGTTATATGTCTCTTTGGAAGCTAATGACATTGTACCCATTGGGAAAGTCATTGCCCACCAACCATAGTGAAATTTATTGAAACCTTTCAGTTGAATGACTGATACAATGGAATAAAAAGTTAATGTATATCCTAATGATTGTAAAAATAATCCAGTTATTAATCCAATATTTTTAAATATTAAACCTTCAATTATCGATAATTCTGATTGATTATTTGTAATGTAATCTTGTGAGTTGATACCTAATAATTGAATTGCAAAACATCCCTGTCCTAAAAATCCAATTGGGATAAAAGATGTGAAAATTGATTGTCTTTGTGGTAATTTATAAACTAACAATCTATGGAAATAAATAGTTGTTATTATAAATGAAAATGCCATTGAATTTGCCCATAACATAAAAGTTACTATTAAAGTTGATAATTTTAAGTTTATTGGTAAACATGAATGGATAATCCCACCTTGAGATGCACTAACTGTTAATGAAACAATTGGTAATAAAACTGTTGCTATCATTTGTTCATGTTTAATGATAGATTTTTTCATTATTATGTAAAAAATTATCCATGATGTAAATAATGAAAATGAATTTCCCATCCACCAAAGGATATAAATCAATATTGAATATCTTTCATTAGTATAATAATGTAAACTTGTAACCCAACTTATATACCCCATTGAGTAACAACCAAGAAAAACATTGAATTTAATATCTATGAGTATTTCAGATCTATTTGGATCCAATATCAACTTTGCAATAAATAGTACTGTCGATGTTAACAATAAAAATGAACATATACCAAACATTAGTAGTCCTATTATTTGTAAAACATGAGATTCATATGGGAAGTTGTGAAGTATGGATGACGTTATACCAGTGCCCATTACACTGATGAACCATATTGGATTGAAGTTTATAAGCATATCTTTGAATGACATTGTATCTATAAGTAGTTGAATGAATAGTACAAGTTTTCAGATATAATATGTATATCATAGATATATATCTATATATATAAGTATATATCAAATCGCCGCATCTCAATAGACAATAGTCATTGTCAATTGTTACACTGACTCAATATAGAAATAATCCGTAGACAAGGGACACATTCAATAAAACCCAAAGGCCATTAATCAATTTTTTTCATCATATATGCACTAAAGGCCTTTGAACTTTGAAGCTCATCGCCCCGAGACTAAATCGCTCTTTGAATAAACAAAAACAAAAAGAAACGTTCTTTACCGTTTCAAAATGTCAGACAGAGAAACGGGCTTTGATAAAATTTCATAAAAAATAGTACGATAATTTGAATAAACACAAAAAAAGAATAAAAAAAAAAAGAATTGATATCCTGGACGAGACCGGAGTCGAACCGATGACCTCTTGCTTGCAAGGCAAGCGCGCTACCAACTGCGCTACACGCCCTAACTTTAAAAGTTAAAAAATCACTGATAAAATTAACTCTGTCGAATGGATAGGTGAACTGCTGCTCTTACCTCAAAATTATTCAAACGAGCACATGATGATTAAAAATGGCATGAATGATAGGTGATTTATTAGTTGATTCTTAGGCACAATAATTTCAAGATTATAGTTCTGAGATTAACACTATTTTTGCAATTTGGGTTTTCCATTTTGTTGAGATTTAACATCAAAATATTGACCACAAAACATGACTGAGGTTAACACAAATGAAGACATAATAAGAGTTTTTGTTGTAAGACATGGCCAAACAGATCAAAACGTTGCCAAAATCCTACAAGGGCATCTGTAAGTATATATCTTTTTTCATCACCATTTCCACCTCACAAAGAAATCTTTACTGATTGGTTATTTCATAGAGATACAGATTTAAATGAAGAAGGATATAAACAAGCAGAACTTGTTGCTGAAAGTTTAAAGAATCATCCTTTTGATGTATTCCATTCAAGTGATTTACAAAGAACCAGACAGACATCAGAAGCCATTTTGAAACAACTGAAACTAAATGGCAACTACAAAAAGGAAATAAAGTTTGTTACCAGTATAAGGGAACGTAATATGGGTGAAATTGAAGGATTACACATTGATGAAGCTATTAAATATGCTGCTAAACGTGGGAAACACTTTAGATCCTTTGGTGAAAGTGATCATGAGTTTATCACAAGGGTTAGAGATGGATTGAATGATGCGTTGAATGAAGATAAACGTAGTAAAAATGTTTTATTGGTATCACATGGTGGTACAATTAGAACCTTGTTAAATATTTTAAACCATCATGGAGAAATGGTTGTTTTCAACACTTCAGTCACTGTCATTGATTTCAATAGAAAAGATTTTACAAAAGTTAACATTAAAATAATTGGTGATACTACACATTTAGGTCAAGGTGTGTTTAAAGTTGATAATAGAGTTAGATAGTTTTTTTTTTTCAATGAGTAGATTTGTATATAACTTCAGCTAGAGAGATTGCACGTTCTTCTTCATAACGAGGAGTGATGACTTGAATAGGAACAGGAAGTTTATCAAACAATTCAGGATCATAAGTCTCATGTAATTCTTTATCTGATTCGTTCAATGGTACAAAATCTTTGATCTTTACATCAATATTTTTATCAACAAAAGTTATTGGAACAACAACAGAAGGTAAATTTAAATAGTTTTGAGGGAAAGTATATGAACAGTTATAGTCCTTAACTTCACCAGCTAAAAATGAAGTTGATTCCCAAACTGGAGAAATCCATGCATCAACTGGTCTTCCAGTTTCAGTTAATTTAGCTGTATCTAACCAATATTTATCATATTTTTGTTGATCTTTATATTTCAAACCGTCAAGATCCCAATATTCACTAATTGATATACCTTCTTCACTAACGTTTTCTAAGCCAAGAATTTGCTTTATAAGTGGTTCTCCGCTGATCTTACAATTTTTAACAATATCTTGTAAACCATCAACTTCAAAGATCTTTGTAATTTTTTCATTGATTTCTGCAGCTTGTAAAGGTGGATCCCATTCAATAACTTGATGACCTTGAGATCTTAAAGAATTTTCAACTAATTTCAAGGCTCTTTGTATAGGAGGATGAGGTGTTAAAAATTTATTTGATTTTAAAATTCCAAATGTTAATTTTTTAGGAATTTGATATTCTCTCCATGGTATTCTTGGAACTTTTGGATCGTATAACCATGGATTTGAATCAATGATTAATTTTGTGAAAAATTTTAAATCGTTTAAATATTGAGCTGATGGTCCAATAACTGAAGGAACTATATTTTGATTTTCAAATGAATTAGCCACTCTTGCATATGGTAATCTTGAAGTTGATGGTTTTAAACCGAAAATCCCATTAAATGCTGCAGGAATTCTAATACTACCACCTATATCTGTTGATAATCCAATTATCCCACCTTTGGCTGCAATTAACGAAGATTCACCACCACTTGAACCACCAGATGAGAGTAATCTGTTATGAGGATTAACCGTTTGTCCGTATATATTTGAATAAGTATCACAAGCCATCATAGCCATTGGAACGGTAGTTTTAACGTAAAAAACTGCACCAGCATCATACAATATATCAGCAATTACAGACACTTCATCTTTAGTCTTTGGTTTATTGGTGAGACCAACATACCCAATTGCAGAATCCAAACCTTGTAAATTGATTTGATCTTTTAAACTTATTGGTAAACCATGTAATGGACCAACTGTTTTACCATTTTCAGCGAAAAATTCATCTAATTCTCTTGCTCGTTTAAATGCCTTATCAAAGAATATCTCAGCCAAGTTATTAATCAATTGATGAGTTAATGCAGCACGATGAGCAAATGCAGTGACGATTTCAATTGATGATAGTGTACCAGATTCAATTTTAGATTTTAGTTCAAGTAAAGATTGAGAAGTTATAACCTGTTCATCTTTTGGTAAATGAGAATCCAAGTATTCAATTGCATTTGGTTGATCTTTAATTGAAGGAATATTATCAATAATCCATTCTTTGGGAATTTGGTTGAAAACAGCTTCCCTTTTAGCCTTAGCTTGGTCTTCCCAGGTCATTTCTATATAGTATGTTGAAATATCTTTGATTGAGTATGAGAGAATGACGGAAAATTAATACTTCAAAGGGATTTATTTATATATTTATATTAAAGTTATGAAATTATATGTCACCAAATGAGGAAATTGGCGGCTATAAACGAAAAGGGTAAACGATTAAAATTAAAGCAAATTTAACATATTTAAATGATTTATTAGATTTAAATTTGAAAGGTGGAGGTGTCCTCTTATCTAAAAAAATGATTACCAAATTGGGAGTATTTTTTCCATTCTCGATCTTTGCTGTACATTCGTGTCAAACCTTTGACATTAGGAACTGAGAATTTAGCTGACAGTTGTTACTGTGCTTGTAGTAGTGTATGGTGGTTCTAGGTTTGATTTGTCTCCAGTATAACCTACACCATTTGAATTTATGCAAGAGCATTTTATTAATGGTATTATATACTTGATGTTAAACAACACTCTCATTAAAGCTTGTCTCACTGTTATATCCATCAATTAAACTTGAATGTAGTCCAATAACTATTCCTGAATAAGTAACAATCTCTAGGAAAGTACCCAATGGTTTAGACATTATCACAATGGGGAAACTCACCAGGGCCAATGTGATGTATAACCATTGTTTCTTTATAGTCAATTGCCTTCCAGCTATTTGAATCTCGTAATCTAAAGTTGATGATGATGATGACGGATTTGATGCATGTTGTGATTGTGGCCCAGTTTGCAAGAAGAAAAGAGCAGTGAGAAGGACAATTGATGATATTAACAAATGCCAATTTTGAACTAATAGTATCAAAGATATAAGAATTATAATTACTGTATAATTTGTACCAAAAAATGTCAAGTTATTTTGAACTCTTGATTTTAAATCTTGAAATGAACTAGGTATGTTAATATGATGGAAGTTGAAGAATTGGCCAAGTGGTTTGATATGAGTTATTTTATAATGAATATATGGCGATTGATGCTGTAGTTTTTGGTTAGTGAGACACAAAAAGAAGAGAATTCAATACTAGAAACTTACTCTTAACGTTTCTTTCAACCTTTCACTCCACGAACTAACCTGTTCAAAGCTTTGGAATTGAGCAGCACTGAATGAGTATGGATTTTCAGCCATATCCTATTACAAAGAATCTATGTACCCTTATAGGATCCCAATATAATCTGATGATGATGGCAAACATGTTTCCTAAAAGTCAAATATATGCCGGATTTTTAACTTCTTGATCTTGATTACATAATATATATATATATATATATATATATATATACTAATGGATACAATCAGCAAAAGTCATTATATAATCGTATAATATATATATATATAGTACACATCGAATCAAGGGTTAAATTAACATTACCCTATATGTTTATTCCCCAGTTTTTTTATTATTACAAGCAACAATTCTTATCTTTTCAGCATTAATGGTTTCATTTTGATCCAATTTAACGTTAACGTCTTTAATGACAAAAGTCCAGACATCATCACAAAATCTATAAGTATGTAAATGACCTTTAAAAGTTAACTTTGATTTGACATTTTCCTTTAAAGATTCAGAAATTGTTCTATCAAACTTGAACAAAAAAGCAACTTGTTAGTCTCCATTCATTACAACATTGCAAACAAGAGAAATATAAAACTTACGTTAGCTAAGATTCTCATGGCTAACTGTGGTTGGATTCTTTGATCACTAAATAATCATATGTTAGTACGTCCCTAGTTATCAATCAGATCTAGATTGATGAGATTCAAAATTACATACGAGATCAAAGTATCTAAAGCATCCGTCAAAGAAGTACCTAATCTATTCCCAACAGGTTTATTAGTAATTGTTCCAAGCAAAAAAAAAAAACGGACAAAGCTTGTAATACTCACGTGCTTCTTCTGTAGAGCTCATAATACCCTTGATTACTCATTGCTGCAAATCCTCCGAATATGTAGCAATTAAAGAATCAACAACACTTTTGATTGATCTTTTCTTACCTTTGAGTTATGTGACAAAAATGGGTTTTAGCCTTAAATTTCCATTTTTTCAATTTAAAACCCCAGGCCCTTTTTTTTTTATTAAAAAGTCTCAGTTACCCGGAGGAAGAGCCTAAATTATTCAAAGACTAGTATAAAAATCGAATAATGTCAAAACTACAAGTCTTATTTAATGATGGAGCCATTTTAAAGATATTGCAATTAGATAAAAACAAAAAAGATATGTCATCTACGATTTTTTACAAGTTCAGATCACAAAAGGCCACTTCAAGAATTTTATTTGATGGGACTGGGATAACGGTTTTTGATTTAAAGAAAGAAATCATTAGTGAGAATAAACTTGGTGATGGAACTCAATTTGATCTAAGAATCTATAGTAATGACACAGAGGAAGAATACGCAGATGATACGGTGGTGATACCTCGTTCTACATCAGTGGTGGCGAGAAGATCCCCTCCGAGTAAGAATAACAAAGGTGGTGCATCAAGGTATGTCACTGGTAAACCTAAAATAACCAAAATAACTATAAATACCTCACATGGTAATAAGAATGAAGTCAATGATGAAGTAAATACAACAGCTTTAACTGAAGAGGAGAAGATCAATCAAATGTTTGCCAATCAAGATGATCAATGGAAACAAACTCAACAGGTGATGTCGAATGCTACGCCAATTTATAACAAACAATCTCAACCAAGTGCAAATAATCCAGATGATGCTCCACCTCCTGGTTATATGTGTTATAGATGTGGTTCTAAAGACCATTGGATTAAAAACTGTCCAACTAATGACGATCCGAACTGGGAAGGGAAACGGATCAAGAGAACCACAGGTATTCCAAAGACTTATTTAAAAACCATTGAAGATCCTCAAACTGATCCAACAAAGACCTATATGATGAACGAAGAAGGTAAATTTGTCGTTCAAGTTGCCGATGAAAAAGCTTGGGAAACTTATAAGAAGAGAGCTAATAAGAACCAAGAGATAATTGATACGTTAAGAGATTCAGTTGATAAAAATTTCTTAGATCCATTGAATGGTAAAATAATTCAAGATGCTTTAACAACACCATGTTGTTTGAAAAATTATTCCAAATCAACCATTGAAGATCAATTACTAGAATCAGATTTCATTTGTCCAAATTGTGGCAAGGATGATATCTTTTTAGATCAACTAACACCAAATAAAGAACTAAACGATCAAATTGAAGCTTATCTTGATGAAGAGTTTCAAAAAAGAGGTATTAAAAGAACCCAACAACAGCAGCAACAGTCAACTGGTGGTACCGATGACGAACCAACATTAAAGAGACAAAACATTGGCTCATTACCAATAAAGCCAGAATCTCAACCTATAGTGACGAACAATAATGGACAGCAACAACAACAACAACTACCACTGTTGAATCCATTTGGATTACCATTTGTTCCACCTTTTGGTATTCTACCGCCTACTGGACAACAGCAACAACAGTCTACGAATGGCCAAACACAGTAAATCAAAATCTATATATTTAGTTACCAGTTTATTTTAATTATCACCATTTGAATAACTAATCACGGCGTATTTACCACTTGATAACCAACCTAATTTATTCTCATCTGATTCACCCCAAGCTTTACTAACTTCTTCATATAAACCTTCTTTCAAACCAACAATAACATCGGCCTTAACGGTTCTTAAAGACAAGACTTTCAACCCTTGAGAAGCTAAAGGACCAATTGCCTTGGTGAAAGGTTGTGTTGATGGCCATCTTCTATCACCAGTGAGTTTCCTATAGTTCATATCACCTTTGAAGATAACTAAGGAAGAGTCTAATAAAGTCTTGTACAATTCTGCACCGCCATATTTGGTTTCATTTGGTGTGATGTTAAAAAAATCTTTATCTAAAGTCCAAAATGGTGAAGTTTCCAAAGTTAACGTACCATTGTTATTCAAATACTCAATTTTATTTATTAAGAAATCCAACTCTTTTCTATTATTTGGGAAAGTTTTATCATTCTTTAATAAATCTAACAAGATGTAGAAATCTTTAATGTTAACATCTGAAACCATCCATGGGATATCCTTTGTATGTAAAGTAATCTTATCAGCTAATTTCAAATCTAATAAAAACAATCCAAAGATTAAATCGGTATACAATTCAAACCCAGTGTTATCTAAAACAAAATCAACTCTTTTAACTTTTTCTTTTGAATTTTTCAACTGTGTATAAGCTTGATCTAAATCATTTGTTAAAATTTTATCCTCTGATTTCTTTCTTGCCTCAGCACCTTGAATTGATTTAATATCTTCTAAAGTAGCCGTAGCTAATAGGGATAAATCTGTAGCATTACCCCATAGGGAAATTTCAGCAAATTCTCTAAACAACAACTCCAAGGCTTCTTCATCAATTTCCAAAGCCTTCTTGTTATTGATCTGTTGGGTTAGTTGATAATAACGAACGGCTAGTTCAGCAACACCTGTTTCTGATGATTCAAATGATGATGATTTCAAATTGTTGAAAATATCATAGTTAAACCATGCATTCTTGGTGATGAAGAATTGGTTGATCAAACGATATAGATAATTCTCTAAAGTTAACCATGGACCTGTTAACCATGTATATTGTCCCTTGGTAATGACTTCATTGTATGATTGATAGGCCTTGACAGTAACGTCCTCAAATGGTTTAACTTCACCATCTTGTTGAATGTCTGATTTCAATTTCTTCAACTCTTGAATGATTAAATCACCTTGAGTCTTATAATTAGCATCATCGCTATTGCTTAACTTGACAGCTTCTTCTACATCATCAATGGCATCTTGAACAATTTTGACCCAACGAACTCTTGCAGTACTAAAGGCAAAGGAATCCGTATCCTTGTTGAAATAAACCGGAGGTAATTCTGTAGACATGTCTCTTTCGTATCTTGACAACCTCGCAAAAGTCAATATCAAACTATAATTGTTTATCCTAAAGACAAAAAATGAATAACTTTATTGTTTTTATATATGTTTTAATGGAAAGAAGCTCCCCGAGAAAAGCTCCTTGGAAATTTAGGCTTGTAAAAAAATACATGTGCGATGATGAGGTTAAAAATAGGAAAATTGCCCTAGGTTCCATTCTTTTATATGGCTTTTGAAAGGCCAATAGCTACAGAATTTTTGAAGAGAGAAAAGGGATTAGGCTACTCAGTTGAGAAACAAATTACATAGACCTTCATCGTCATCATCTGTATCAATAAAAAAATAGACTAGATTATGAGTTCATCAGAACAACAGCCAATCACTTTAAAGTCATTGTTCCAACAAGCTTTGGATTCTTTCCATGCAATTGAGATTAGTACAATTCGTCAAGATACGGATGAATACCAAAAGCAACTAGACGATACCATCCAGAATTGGCTTGATTTGAAGCAAAAATTATCACAGGCTGCTATTTTCAGTATCAATGAATCCATAGATGACATCAATACATCCGAGTTGAAATATTTAGGAATTGATCATTATTTATCACAGTTATTCACTCGTAAGACTAAACCTTCCAAGATCAACAACTTGAAAAAATCAATCCTTATAAATTTACAATATCTTAAACAGTTGAGCGATTATGGACTTTTAAATAAAGTTCAAGTTGAACGATTGGATAGTCTAAAGTCAAATCCATTTGAGATACAAGTCTTACACGATTCTGCTCAACTTCGAAGAGATGAAAAAATTGCAAATTACAGACTAGAGAAATCCTTAACTGAAAAGCTTCAACACTTATCGAAGCTAGAGTCAAACGAACAAGAATATGAAAACGCTGATGAAGATCTTATACGATCACTTTATCTTCAACAACTTGAACTTTTCACATTAAAAGTCTTTGATAGCATTCGTCTAATTGCTCAAGAATTGGAAATTTTACAATCCATTCCAGAACCTAAAGTTCAAGAGATTACAGATGATGAAGAGTTGGATTCAAGACAACAAAAGAAGGTTGATCCAACTAATTTTACTGAAAAATTAGAAAAAATTGATAATAAAGGTGAATTTTTATCCAAAGAAGGTAAGATTTTAAAACCTTTCACCATTGTGAAAAGAGAAGATTTAAAGAGAAAAGTTTTCGGAACAGGTCAGTATTTACCAACAATGACAGTGGAAGAATATTTAGAATATGAATTAGCCAATGGTGGTATGGTGTCTCAAGATCCTGTAAATGATGAAAGTTCTGATGAAGACGATTATGAAAAAAATGATAGAGAAACTTACAAAAAGAGAGAGTGGGATACATTTACTGAAACCCATAGAAAGGGTAGTGGGAATACAATGAATAGAGGTTAAAATATGTAACATTAATCTGGTTTTATAAGAAATCATTTTTGGATCCTTTTAACCAATGCAGTATATTCCTCTTTTAATTGTTCGTAGCTTAAGACGTCATTTTCTTCTTCATTCAACCGATACAACAGCCACTGCTCATCTTTACCAAACGTGCTCAACAAATTTAGTATAATTGCGTATAGATCAACAACGACAGACAGTGTATTGGTATCAGTTTCTGATTTGGTCTTATAAATAAATTCATACAAGGCTTCAACTGAACCTCTGAAATTCTTATTTTTCAATCTATAAGCATACAACACTTTGTAGAAATATAGCGATCTTTTCAGGTCTTTATTGGATGACTGTGCCTTTGACAATAAAATTGAATCGATCTTTGGTCCATCATGCAAAAATTGAAACTTGTTCAACTTATCAATAGATTGAGATTTGTATAAAGCATACACTAAACCTTTCAAAGATTCTTCTTTCAGTTCAGGATCATTTATGTTTTGTAGTGCTTTAACTGCAATGTCAAAGTTAGACAGTTGAATAGCAACAGTAAACAGAGTGTGGTATTTTTGCTCAGAGTACCTGTTATCAAAATCACTGTTGGTATTATGTTTAATTGATAAATCAATTAAAGCATCAGATTGATAGAATTGTAAATTGTTCAGAAAAAGAGTAGCTAGATTCAAATAATACTTTGATTGATTGGTATGGAAAAAGACAATAAAGTCATCAATTGGTTTCAAAATTAATTTTTCCTCACTTGATAGTCTATACTTAGATATCAGTGCACTTTTATCAACGAACAACTTTGCTGCAACATCAGATTTACCAATTTTAAAGTAAACAACTGCCTTTAACAAGTCATAAACTGGATTTGTGTTGAAATAAGAAAGGTACTTGTGATAAACAATTTCAGCTTTACCATCATGAATAAACGAAACAATTATTCCATATAGGAAAAGGTCAGTGTTGATATAGGGGAATATTGTATTTTCAATGAAATTCAACAGGTTTGTCGAGTTAAACTGGAATCCATCAGAGAAAGCTTCTGATATTAGTTTAACTAACAAGTTATTAGAAGATGAGGCAACTGAGTCTATTTCAACATTTTTATTGCTATCAAAGTTAATTGAAAATGTCGATTCAAGTATGAGATAGTTTTTGAAAAGGAGTGTGATCTGTCTAAAATATGACTTTAACTGTTTCTTATTATCAAATTCAAGCACGAGTAATAAGATCAATATATCAAACAAAATCTCAGATTTGGTCTCAAAGATTTGAATAATAGAGTTGGATAATGACGAAATTGCAAAATTTGTTAGCTTGGATTTAGTCACCAAAGAATTTTCATCAGATACAATGTGTTGAAATTTCAATATATCTGATATTAATTGAAATATGTCATTGAAATGGAATAGTTGTTGGACAAAGTTATGCAAATTTGTGGAGTTGACGTTAGTCTTTAAATGATCTTCATGAATAGACGTCAAAATTTCAGTAATTGATGTATTAGAATCAATTGATTGTATATAGCGAATGAGTGATGTTTTGACATTTTCTTGAACCTGTGCACTTAAACTTTTTCTAAATTCAGAAATAACGTTTAAAAATTTTAAATGCTCACCAATGGTTTCCAAAGTGTCAATGTTAGATAACGGTAGTTGTTTGTTCAGTGATAGTGTTTCAATTTGAGAGTTGGCTCTAATAATGGAATACTCAACTCTGTTGATAGTGAGTACAGTGTCGTTTTCAAGATAAAGTGATAAAGGTTCGGATGATTGTTTAACAAATTCTTGACATAACGTGTCAAACCTCTCCCATTGTCTTTCTAAATTGACTTGATAATTATTGTTGAGTTGAACGTCTGTTCCAACCAATTTGGAAACTTGATCCAAAAGTGATAAAGAGTCTAACACATTTTCATCAGTCTCTTTGACATGCAAAAAATGTTTTTGGAAAATCGGTATAACAGTTGAAACAATCTTATCAGAATAGATGCCACTTTGGAAAATTTTACGATTATAAAAACTAGCTAAATCTTCAAACTTGGATCTTTTAAAAGTTGGATGCAAATTCTGTTGATTGGTAACAATCCAATCTTGTGACCCTTCTTCTGAGATTTTCAAAGTTTGTATAACTGAAGAGGTATTACTCTTCCATAGCACCCAAAGTTCAAATGAATCATCTCTTGTTGTACTTTGCACAAGTTTGAAATCACCAACTAACCATATGGCTCTTGAATCAGGTGAAACTGTTGGAAATTCAAGTCTTGTACCAAGATCCACAATATCTAGTGGATCTTGTTGTAGTTGAAACAACTTAAAGACACCTTCACCAAATGGGAGATGTAAAGTTAGATATGTCAATGACTTTCCCGACACGGTTACGTTTAAAATGTCAAGTAATTTTGTTGGATGGGAGTCAAAAAAAGGTTTGTTTGAAGTCACCGTGGTTAATTCTGATAAATTTTTTTCCATTAGTAAACTTTCATTAGTTACTGACCAAATGCGTAAATTTTTATTGATTGTTATTGTCAATAGCAGATCATTGTAATGTATCACATCTATGACTGTCTTTTCTGATGTTCCATCATTACGATGGTATTTGCTTTTTTGAGACCATGGCTTGAACAAATGTCCCAAAGTTTCGAAATAAGAATTGTCATTAAATATCACAGGTTCAAATGAAAAATCCTTAACCTTCTTCTTCAGTCCAATTATCCCACCATCTTTGAGCAAAACAATAGAGTAATCGTAAGAGTATGAGTACAACAAATGAGGTTTTCTAATGTCAAATCCATATGCGTTAGATATTCTTGTCCATTCTTCATACTCATCAGACGTTAATGGGGAAGATGTTGAAGCACCTTGAACAAAATGTGCAGCCTCCAAGATTATCGTTATCAGCAACCCAGCTTCTGTTATCACATCTGTTATAATAAAGGATTCATCATTGTCGTTTGTAAAGGAATTGATAGCAAAACAATTCGGTAGAATACGATCTGGTAGATTTATCCTGAGGTTTCTCAAGTTGATGTTAAAGTTGTTGTTGAATGCAATTGGTTGGTAGAGGATCGAATGGCTATCGTTTATGACCCTGTGTCCTATACGACTGATGATCCCATTGGCGTTGAAATTCAGCACACCAGCACCATCGTTAGCAAGGTGTAATTTGAATTGAAACTCTGGATCATTGACAGCAGTCTCAGGACGTCTACTGGTCCAAAGATGACGGGCAACGTCCAACTCTAGAGTCTCAGTCACTCCCAGATCCACATTGGTCCTCGTGTATTGCTTAACCAACAAAGATGTCATTTTTACCCAAAAAAAAAGTAGGAATATCAATTGAAAAGAATATAGCCGCTGTCAATCAATTGTGCTTTTGTTTACCTTTTCTCTTTGTACAATTGCCAACTATAAAAAAAATTCGTTCCATCACCAAAAAAAACCATTCTAAAAAAAAAAATAAAAATCCAAACACCAGATCAACCGCCCTAATGAAAAGTTGTGATTTCTCGAAAGTTACCGAATTAGGCGCTTGTCCTTTGCCCATATATTATATTTAGTATAAAAAAAGTGCGCTGAAAATTTTTTCCTTCATTTCTCTTCAAGGCATTCTCTTCGCAATAGCATTTGAGTTTTATCAAATTGGAATGAATTTCATGACTATAGCAAAGAAGCTCAACAAAAAGAAGAAGTATGTTAATTAATCTTTTCAGTATTCAAACGACCAAACAACTACACCTTATCAAATCATTCAATTCGAAACTAAAAAAAAATTTGGCTTCTTTCTTTTCTGATGAACCAACATTAAAAATTCAAACTAGAGTATATGACATTTTGAATGATCTAAAAATAATTATAATCCTGATTAATCTATAAAGAAGATTTAAACTTTGGTGTTTCAACTTGATTTGAGATTACGTTTGTTGTTTTGACCCAAAATTTCAAACACTAACAATTAATTTTCACAGCTTGACTTAAATACAGGTGTATTTCAACGTTATTCTATTTTTGAGAATCTCTTGCTTTCATTACTTTAGTTTCCTTTGAATTTTTCTTCTTATCTTTCTTTCACTGATTTCCAAGGTGATATTCGTTTTACTATGATGACTTAACAAAAACAAAGCTGGAATTACTGGCTGATACCCCATGATGTATAAGTTTTTGCATTAAACTGATTTAAAATGATATTACTCATTGATTATTTTTTTGAAGAGAGGATGTGAAGAAATCATGGGAAACCTTTAGTCTTGGATTTACTAAAATTTAGTGACTTAAAAGAAGTCTCTTTTAAGTGTTGAGATTTTGGTTTCAGCTGATGTTTCTTTTGCTTTTCAATGTTTGTTGAAGTGACGATCCATAGCACTGGGCACTGAATAAAATTTTTATGAGTGACACGCTTTTTCATGTGGGCCTAGAAAACCCACGCTACTGATCTTTAAATGTTGAACAAAGAGCTTAATTGAAACAATCTATACATGTTCAAACCCAAACTGTAAGTTTACAATCTTGATTTGAAATAGTTGTGTGCCTTTTGTTTTTATTTTCCCTCTGTGTTGGAAGTTTCCATTCGATATAGTGATGAACCTCTTAGATGACGAGTCAGATTTCAGGTTTCCTGCTGATGACAACACTTTTTTTATATAACCATTCATGCCTATCTGATTATAATATCGAGTTGACTACTAAAAGGGGAGAAATATAAACTCATGGTGACAGCTTTGGCATGTTGCACATTTTACTAATAAGTTTGATAGAATACCTTGTTAATTTGAAATAAAGTTAAATTGAAAGAAAGGCTTTTTTCAGTTTGTTTTACTTGACAGAGGATGATATTGAAATAAAAAGACAAGCATATGTCCGACTTTTTTGTAAGAAGACAAACTATTTCCAGTCTGATGTTCAGGTTCTTTTAAAACAAGCTTAGATTGTTTTTTTATTTCATATTGTTGCAAGTTATTAGTTTGGGCTTATCCCATCCCGGAAAATGGTAAGTTACATTTGATTTGAAATAGCATTTTCCTGTGTTTTCTATTACTCGAAACTCTTGATTATTATCATTGATTAGGGGCTTTTTTTTTGTTAATGATGACTTCCACTTTTCACGACGGTCAACTGCGTGTACTCTATGTTAAGGGTACACTGTGATGATATTCTGCCCCTGACAGGGCGTGGTCCTGATACAACCCCTTAATCAAATGATTTTGAGTCAAAGAAGAAAGAGACATTGAAACATAGATGTGATTGTCTTTTCATTATGAATGAACGTGTGATCGTCTATTCATTATGAATGAACCACACTCTTTCTGTCGTGATCTTTAGACTAACATATAAAAGTATGTATACAATAACAACAATTGTTTTGAAATACTTTAGTTCAGATAAATGTACTATCAACAAATCTCTTGCTCTTGTTTGAATGATGAAGATAGACCTAGTAACTTGACTTTATGAATGATTGCCATTACAAAAACGATTTGCATGTCAGGCTGACTTTACTTAGAAGAGATTTTTATTTGTTACATATGAACTGAATGTTTTATCATATGATTCTAGAAATACTAACGATGAAAGAAGGTTATGAATAAAAGAGAAAAATAAAATCTTAAGCAATAATTGTAGATACTAGACATAGTATGTAGAAAGATGCAATTTTGGTGATGTAACCAGTCAGCAAAGGACACATTTTTTTTGGCTTCAAGGCCAATGGGCTAGGGAAGAATAATGTCCTCTCCGCTAGGCCCAGAAACACAATCTCTGCCCAGAATCTCTTATTAACGTTTTCGTTCTCCCGGGCAAAAAAAGCATTTCGTTCTTCTTTCCGACAGTAAGTTTTTTTTTTATGACGGCATTGCTCGTCATTGCTTGGTGGGTCTTTTTTTTTTTATGAGTCAACCCTTCTAAAATTTGGGTTTTTTCATTGATAACAGAAAATAGAGTTAAAAATTTTTTTTTTATAAGATAGCGAAAGATCTGAAAAAATTTTCAAAAATTAGATAGTGGAAGAGGAAAAAAAAAAAGCACTCTCGATAAAATTGTTTAAGCAATTGATAAGAATTTAATAAGATTACCTTTTTATTTGATCTATCAATTCGTTAATCACCTCTCATTAGCTACTTGTTTATGAGATTTGCTACTATTTTTACCTGTCAAGACTACATCTCTGATCATATTTGGAAAACTAGTTCTAATTAAGATCTAACTGGAAAACACACAAACACACAATACTATAACAAAAAAAATATTAATCCATATACACACACAATGAACTCATTATTTACTAGAAATTTCAAAACTAGAACAGTTTTCCAAAAGGTCAGTTTTGCTCGTTCTTTGGCTACAAGTTCCAACTATACTTCTGCTTCAAAATTAGATCGTGCAACTCTAACCATTCGTAATGGTCCTGTTTTCAGTGGTTATTCATTTGGTGCTAACAAAAACGTTAGTGGTGAAGCAGTTTTCACAACTTCTTTAGTTGGATATCCTGAATCAATGACAGATCCTTCTTATAAAGGTCAAATCTTATGTTTCACCCAACCTTTAATTGGTAATTATGGTGTCCCATCAGGTGAAGCTCGTGATGAATACAACCTTTTAAAATATTTTGAAAGTCCCCATGTTCAATGTATTGGTATCGTTGTTGCCGATGTTGCCTTGAAATACTCTCATTGGACTGCTGTTCAATCCTTAAGCGAATGGTGTCAAAAGGAAGGTGTTGCTGCTATTAGTGGTGTTGATACCAGATCCATTGTAACCTATTTAAGAGAACAAGGTTCTTCATTGGCTAGAATCTCCGTTGGTGAAGAATACGATGCCGATCAAGACGAAGCATTCTCTGATCCAGGTTCAATTAACTTGGTTCACAAAGTTACGACAAAGGCTCCTTTCCATATCTCATCAACAGGTGACTATCATGTTGCTGTTATTGATTGTGGTGTTAAGGAAAACATTTTAAGATCTTTAGTATCAAGAGGTGCTTCAGTTACCGTTTTTCCTTATGATTATCCAATCCATAAGATTGCCAACAGTTTCGATGGTATTTTCATTTCTAACGGTCCAGGTGATCCAACTCATTGTTCAGCTACAGTTCATAACTTGGAGAAAACTATGGAACAACATCCAAATTTACCAATTTTCGGTATTTGTTTAGGTCATCAACTTTTGGCCTTAGCAGTTGGAGCTAAAACCATTAAATTGAAATACGGTAACAGAGCTCACAACATCCCTGCTTTAGATCTAACCACTGGTAAATGTCACATCACATCTCAAAATCACGGTTATGCAGTTGATGCTAGTACTTTACCATCTGAGTTTAAACCATATTTCATCAACTTGAACGATCAATCTAATGAAGGTATGATTCACGAGTCTAAACCAATCTTTTCCACTCAATTCCATCCTGAGGCTAAAGGGGGTCCATTAGATTCGTCATACTTATTTGACAAGTACTTTGACAACATTAGAGCTTACAAAGGTCAACAAACCGAACTGATTGGTGCTGTTAACAACAAACCAACCGATTTGTTGGTTGATATCTTGTCAAAGGAAAGAGTCCAATAGAACAAACTTTTTTATCACCGAATATATACACTAATATCACAGAATCATTGTAGATACAAATCTCTCTCTTATTTTTTTGTAATCTTGTCGATCCAATAAAGAGTTAGTTTTGAACCCACATGTGTCCCTTGGCCCTTGTAAATGTTGATAATTTTCAACATTCGCGTTTGAAAATCTGCCAATTTCGACATGTGTCAGATTTTATAATCAACTTAACATCATCTCTTTTTTTGATTATAACAACAATAGTTGGACAGAGAGTCTACCAGCGGGCTCCCTCTAATACAAACAATATTTTCCGGTTCATATAATATATCGACCTCTTGTCAGTTAATCTAATCCACTTTGAAAATAACTTCAGCAATTCTACCCAGTCAAAATCCTAGTACAAATGATCGCAAAAGTATGAATGGCGGCAATAAGACCAATAAATCAGAAGCACTATCAGCAAGACTTCGAAAACTTTCCAAACAAGAACTTAACAAGCGTGATGTCTTTGGAAGAACGATTGTTCATATCGTTTGCATTGTGGGCCGATTTGATTTGTTGAAACATCTCTTAAAAAATCCAAATCTTAACGTGATGATCACCGATTACGAGAGTGGTTGGACTGGATTACACTATTCTATATTCTATGGTAGAATATCATGCGCTCGTTTACTATTGGATAATAAATATGACATAGTTAAGATCAAAGACAGAAATGGATTAACCGCCATGGACATATATTACTCAAACTATTCCCATCAAAATTTACAGATTTTCCCTACTTCAATAGGTAGATATGACACTAATTATGAACAGAGGTACTCTAAGGATAAACAATTGGATTTGAAAGCGAAAAGAAATGTAATTGAAGATTTATCCTGGTGGAACAAAGATGAAAGAGGCGGTTCAGCAATCTACACCTTTGGATCCAACGTAAATAATCAACTAGGCACTGGGGATTCCATTGATAAGGCAAAAGCCCCATATAAGGTCCATACTAAGAACTTTAGATTAGATGATGCCTCTTTATCCATAGCAGATCGATTGGCGAAACCGAGGTTGAAAGAAGTTAAACTTTCCAAGAACCACTCTGTTCTATTGACCAACGAGCATAAAAATAATATACTCATCACTGGTAATGCATCTAGAGGTCGTTTAGGTAATGGTTCCAACCTCCCCTATTACTCTTTCACGCATATTGATTTTTTCAACGAAGATCATGTGATGGATGTTGCTGTAAGTGATGATCATACTCTTGCGCTGACGGCTTCTGGAGAAGTTTACTCTTGGGGTCTAAATAACTTTTATCAGCTAGGTTACTCTACAGAGAAAATCAAGGAAAAAATAGACACGTACTCAGATTTGCCAAAGAAAGTTTTACATGGGTTGAAGAAAGTGAAAGTTCAAGGAATAGCATGTTCAAAGATACATTCATTAGCGTATGCTGAGAATGCACTGATTATTTGGGGTCTTAATGTCGGTCAAATGGATTTAATAAGTACTGGAGAAACAATCAAGTCTGGTAAACACAAGGGAATAGTTCAAATCCCAAGAAAGATTGAATTTCAACAATCTATAAAGCAAGCTATAGCTACAGATGATGCTACTATAATCCTCCTTAGAAATGACGAATGTCATATCCTGATTAATGGGAATCATTTGCGATTCCAGCTGCCTTTATATAAAGCATTAAATAATGAATTTGAATATTTCAGACCTTCCAAATTTTCCAAGAAGAAGTCAATTGTCAAACTAGTTTCCAAAAACTCAGCCAAAATTGGTATCTTATATAACGATGGTTCAGTGACAAATTTTGGTGTTGATATTTTTTCAAAACCTTCCAATATCAAATACTCTAACGTATGGACCCCAAGAAATGATCATTTGAAATGTGTTGATGTGGATATCGGTGAGGATGGTTCAGTTGTTGTCTGTACCCTATCTGGATGCGTCTACAAAAGAGTTTCAAGGAAAAGCAACTCTAATGATTTTAAGTTCAACAGGGTTGATAGGATATCGAAAGTTGTCAAAGTTTCTTGTGATGCATTGTTTAGCTCTTTTGGGTTCATCAAAGACGATGTTGATCAGTTACCATTACAACTAAGTAAAAACACCTTCTATCAAGATATTGCATATTTATCGCCATTAGAACCTTCAAGAGCCAACCGCAAACAATCTGAGTTTGTTTCTGCCGATGATGCTGATAATTTTATTGCAAACTTTTTGAATAAGCCTTTCTATGATGATATTGGGGATGATGAACACACATTCTTCCAAAGAAAGTTTCAGATAGAAGATGATTCCACCAAGGGTATTGATGATCCTATTTTCAATAGATATCAAGAAAGATGGAACTCCCATCAAAAGATTAAATCAACTTTCAAAAGTCTGGATTCTCAAAAGTACCTTGATCTGTTTAAAGACGAAAAGCTAAAGTACACTCTCAACACAGTGGATCATTTTAGCTTGAAGGATTATGACATAAAATTTGACACTGATGATTGTTTGATTGGTGCTCACTCATCCATTCTGTTTTTGGTTGAGAGATTTCGTCATCTGTACAAAGGGAGGTTAGAAATCAATGATATTACATTCGAAGTTGTCGATCAAGGTATTATCAAAACAACAAATCTTTATGCTCAAAGCTTGCTGATTATCTTACATTTACTGTACACTGGTGTTTTACTGAAGCCTTGGGATGATTTAAGTAGTAATAACCCAACACCACTCCTGAGAGAAGTGAAAGCGCAAGTTACTGCACTATTGAAAGAGTTGAACTTGATTGACAATCTACAACGAACAACATATCTCTTGGACATGCTCAAAGATATCAACAGTCTTGGTGATGATGTGATTATTCTATTGAAAGATGGTGAAGAATTAAAGTGTTCATCATTTGTCTTGAAAGCAAGAAATGCATACTTTGAAACCTTATTTTCAGATAGATGGGAAGATACACATATCATTGACTACAGCCATATTAGAAAAACTGCATTTGAAAGTGCATTAAAGTTCATATATGGACATGAGCAACTTTCATTGTTGGACTCATATCATAGTTTAACAAGTACTTCCGAATTTATAAACTTTCAGTTTGAACTGATTGAGTTAAGTGATGAAATATTATTGTTTGAACTTAAGGATCTTGCCCAACTTATGATCAAGGATTTTATTGATCAAGAAAATGTACTATTGTTGTTACATCACGCTGAAGCATTGAACTGTCAAAAATTGATTGGTGAATGTTTGTGGTTCATATACAACAACTTGGATCCATTCTTAACCGATTCCAGCTATGAGGAATTAGTCTCCAACCAAATGATCCAAAGAATTGATCGCTACTTCCGATGGTTGAATAGAGTGAACAAATCAAACCAAGAAGATACAAAAGAGGCTTGGTATGATGGTAATAGTGATACCTTGATTGATAAGTTCTTAACTGATTATCGAGATTTCAATGATATATTTTTAGAAAGTGACAACTTTGTCCCATTGTTTGACACCCCAATAAAGCCAGAGTATACAAAATCGCCAAAACTTGAGCCAAAGAAATCCAAACAACTTCTTTCTCCTGCTCCAAATCCACTTGAAAATGGAGACAAGAAAAAATCAGTTTCTATAATAGCTCCACCACAAACATCTTGGACCCCTTCAAGGAGATCTTCATTTGCTGACACTTCAGCAGTGGAATTTACTGATGATGATTTCCAACCAGTGATCAACTCACGTCGTCGAAAATCATCTTCAAATAGAAGAACTTCTTCAACGGCCTTGACACCAAATACCTTAGTGCGTGAATCAGTTGCAACACCTCTGAAAGTTTCATCACCACTTCCAATTTCAAACCCAACTCCAAGCAATGGTTCAGCATTATACACCCAAAAGAATTCTAGTCTTGATACTGTGGTAAAAAGCACAAGATCTAGTTTCAGCAATTCACCAAGTGCCTTAAGTCCAATGTCTAACTGGGCTACAACAAATCCATCTTATAACTCACCAAAGATTATAGAACGTAAGAAGTCATTGGATTCACCAGCTCTGTTGAACAGTTTTAACCCAGTTCCTTCAAATTTTGTAACGGCTCCAAGATTATCTCAAAAGGAGAGGAAACGAATGATGAAATCAGAACTCGATCTCGATTCTGTGAAGTTAGATAATGAGGTTTCATCAGCATCAGCATCAGCATCACCACCTTCTTTACCTTGGAAGATACAGTCAACAGATGACAAGAATAGTAGTCGAACAAATGTGGAGTCATCATCAATGATTGTTGCTCAATTGGAAGCCTCACTAGCTGAGAGTTCTATGCCATCTTTGAAAGGTATTATTCATGAGGAAGAACATAAAGTGTTTCATACGAATGTTAGATCAACTCCTAGAAAGTCAATTGCAGAAGTTCAAAAGGAAGAAGAGTTTGCACAATGGTGGGAAGAAGAGAGTCGAAAAGTACAGAATCAAATGAACCTTATGAATTTTGGCAATTCTAATGGGAAGCAAGTCGATAATGGAAAGAGTAAGAATAGTAACAACAATAGTAATATCCCTAACAAGACGGGGTACAGAAACAAAAAGAATTCAAACAAACAACGTCAGAAATCAGTGCCATAATTGTTACATTTATATTATGCACAGCATATTCTAAGAACAATCAAATCTATATAGATATATACATATATATGTACATTGAAGTCATTAAATCATCAATCGTAGTCATCGAATTCGGTTTCTGGAAACCATCCATATTGACTCAGTACAACTTTGTTATTTTCGTTCACCTCTATACCTTCAGATCTAAGTATATCAGCTTGTAGTTGAACTGAACCTTCATTTCTTGGAGATATAGATCCTGCACTTGATATTACTCTCCACCACGGAACGTTATGAATACTATAAGGATATCCATTTTGACCTTCAACGGTCGGTAAATATTTCAGAGCTTGACCTACTTGTCTAGAATTACGAGGTTTAAAAATTAATTTAGCAATATGTCCATAAGAAGTTACTGAACCATATGGTATCAATTGAACTTGATCATAGACAGCATAATGAAACGCACGAGCCTCATCTTCTCGTGACATATTCCAAGTGTAAAACCCAATTCAAAAAAAGGCGTCTATTCAATAATCTACTCTTCACCAGCTTTCGAACGAGTATATACACGGTAGTTATTTCAAGAGTGGTGAAGTTAAGTTTAATTGAAACTTTATGCCACTGCTAAAAAAAAAAAACACAACTTATTGTACAAACTCATTTTTGACGCTTTTTTTTTGATTTCTTTACTTATATTTCGCGAATTTTATCAACGCTGAAAATCGCGTATTACACGTTATCTGTCCCAAAAAGTTACCCTACCTTTCGAAGTTGGCAAGGTTCAAGCCCCATAAAACAGATATGAAAAGTGAGAGATATCTTTATAAAGTTAACCCACAAATTTCTTTCAAAGTTTTCTGAAAAGGGCTAAAAGTCTCTCAAAGTTTTGTATGGAACAGCTGCTTTCAACAAAGTGTACCAATTTATTATGTAACTATTTCTTTGGGCAAAGATTATGACGGAGATTTTTTTCTTTTTAAGCTATAAAAATTAATCCGCGAAAAAATCCTATTATTGATTTTAATTTTTGAGTTGTAAATTATACGTGAAAAATCTAAAGTGTGCATGAAAACTTTAACATAAACAAAATAACTAAGTTTTTGTCAAATGTTTGAATTTTCATAATAATTTTAAAAATTGTTTCCCGATTATAAAATTTATCTCTTTTGTATAGTAGAATCGTATCTTCTAGTGTCTTATATCATTCAAGGAACAGTCAACTGGTAGAGTCTACAGTTGTTAAACATATTGACAGGATCTCATTAGTATCCAAATAACTCATCTCACAGCTTTTCTTTGATTCTCGGTGATCCCAATTTCACGCATTATCATAAAGTGATATAAATTAGGGAAATCGTAATCACAAAAGCAATTCCACATATTCAGGCTATAGTCTATCGTATTGTATCTATCCAGCTCAAAGCCTTATATCATCCTGGACGATAAACCTTCCTAGTCAACAATGGTAAGTACACACACACACACACACACCTAGTGTATATTTATTAATACACCTATTTATCGGACATATATATATTAACAATAGTCTTTTTGAACAGGTCAATGGTGAAACACCTGAGGAAAGGAAACAGAGGTTCTTTCTAGATACAGATCCAAAACTGGAGAAACTCAAGGACAAACATGAAACTACCAAAAGGTTTAAATATCTACTAGGACTTACTGATTTGTTTCGTCATTTCATTGATTTACGCTCTTCAAGGGATCCTGGTATTAAGAAGCTTTTGAAACAACTTGAATCAGAAGCTGGTATTAGTAGTAGGTCAAAGAAAAACTCAAGATCTAAATCATCATCACGTCGTAGAAAGACAGAAGAAGAGGAAGATGCGGAGTTAATTAAAGATGAGGAGGATGAAGAAGAAACTACTGTGATTACCGAATCTCCAAGTTATGTTCATGGTCAACTAAGAGAATACCAAATTCAAGGTTTGAATTGGTTAATATCGTTACATGACAATAGTCTATCAGGAATCTTAGCTGATGAAATGGGTCTTGGTAAAACTTTACAAACAATAGCATTTTTAGGTTATCTAAGGTATAACAAAGGAATTGATGGACCATTTATCATCATAGTTCCAAAATCAACTTTGGACAATTGGAGAAGAGAATTTGCCAAATGGACTCCAGAAGTCAACGTTGCTGTTTTTCAAGGTAATAAAGAAGATAGAGCCAAGTTTATCAAAGATGTAATTTTAGAGGCTAAATTTGACGTTTTAGTCACATCTTTTGAAATGGTAATCAAAGAAAAATCAACTTTGAAGAAAATAGCATGGCAATATATTATTGTTGATGAAGCTCATCGTATCAAAAATGAAGAAAGTGCACTATCTCAAATTATAAGGTTGTTCTATTCCAAAAATAGATTGTTAATTACTGGTACACCTTTACAAAATAATTTACATGAACTATGGGCATTATTGAACTTTATACTACCTGATATCTTTGGAGATTCAAACATATTTGATCAGTGGTTTGAAAATCAAGAAGATGATCAAGATGTTGTCGTTCAACAATTGCATAAAGTTTTAAATCCTTTCTTACTAAGAAGAATTAAAGCTGATGTGGAAAAGTCTTTACTACCAAAAAAGGAATTGAACCTATACGTTGGTATGTCTGAAATGCAAATCAAATGGTATCAAAAACTACTTGAAAAGGATATTGATGCGGTCAATGGTGTTGTTGGTAAACGTGAGGGGAAAACAAGACTCTTAAACATTGTTATGCAATTAAGAAAATGCTGTAATCATCCATATTTGTTCGAAGGCGCAGAACCTGGTCCTCCATATACAACAGATGAACACTTAGTTTTCAACTCTGGTAAGATGGTGGTATTGGATAAACTGTTGAAGAAGATGAAAGAGAAGGGTTCAAGAGTTTTGATTTTCAGTCAGATGAGTAGGGTATTGGATATATTGGAAGATTATTGTTTCTTTAGAGATTACGAATATAGTCGTATTGATGGATCAACCTCTCATGAAGATCGTATCGAAGCCATTGATGATTATAATGCCCCTGACTCTGATAAGTTTATTTTTCTATTAACTACAAGAGCCGGTGGGTTAGGTATCAATTTGACATCTGCTGATATTGTTGTCTTATATGATTCGGATTGGAATCCACAAGCTGATTTGCAAGCAATGGATAGAGCACATAGAATTGGTCAAAAGAAACAGGTTCATGTCTTTAGATTCGTTACTGAAAATGCAGTTGAAGAAAAAGTCATCGAAAGGGCTGCTCAAAAATTACGTCTAGATCAATTGGTCATTCAACAAGGAAGAGCCACTAACAATAAAAATACAAACATTGGTAACACGAGTGATGATTTGTTAAGTATGATTCAATTTGGTGCTAAGGATGTATTTGAAAAGACAAAATCACAAGGTGATATTGATATTGATGAAATTTTAAGAAAAGGTGAAGAAAAGACATCTTTTTTAAATGCTAAATATTCAGCTTTAGGTCTTGATGATTTACAAAAATTTACATCAGAACAATCAGCCTATGAATGGAATGGTGAAAATTTTGCTAAAAAGAGCAAAGATGGGGAACAATTTTGGATTAATCCTGCAAAGAGAGAAAGAAAAGAACAACAGTATTCAGTTGATAACTACTATAAAGATGTCTTACAAGCAACTAAAGCAACTCCACATCCAAAGGCACCAAGAGCACCAAAAGTTTATACCATGCAAGATCATCAGTTCTTCAGTTCAGAATTGGATGCTTTATTTGAAAAAGAATGGTTGTATTATAAGAAGGCAATCAATCATAAACCATCAGTTACGGATTTTGAGGATGACGAAGATTTGGAAAACGGTGGGTTAACAAGACAACAAAAGAGAAAAGAAGAACAACAGTTGATTAACAATGCTAAACCTTTGACTATTGAAGAGGAAGAGTTGAAACAAAAATTAATTAACGAAGCCTTTGGTGATTGGTCAAGAAGAGATTTTACAAATTTTATTCAATATTGCTCAAAGTATGGTAGAGATAACTATAAATTGATTGCTAGTCACTACAACAACAAATCTGTTGAAGACGTCAAGGCATATTCCAAGGTCTTTTGGGAAAGAACCAGTGAAGTGGAAGGTCATGAGAAATACATTGCTCAAATTGAAGCTGGTGAGAAAAAGGCACAAAGATTGGTCAATCAGGCAAAACTTTTAAATCAAAAAATCGAACAATACAAGTATCCACTATCAGAAATTTCAGTTCAATACCCTCCAAATAACTCCAAAAGACTATATTCAGAAGAAGAAGACAGATTTCTTTTGATAACAGTTCACAAATTTGGTCTAATGGCTGAAAACCTTTTTGAAAAAGTAAAGAACGAAATCAGAAGATCTGAGTTGTTCAAATTCGATTGGTTCATCTTATCGCGTACATCTCAAGAACTTTCAAGAAGAGTCAGTACGTTGTTGTTAGCCATAACAAGAGAATTTGAAGGCCCAGAGGCATTGAAAAGAAAAAGAATAAAATTAAATCAAGAAGGTGCTACTGCCACTAGTTCACCGGCACCATTGAGCCGTCAAGGTACTTTGGAACCAAATTTGGATTCTCCATTACCTCTTCAACAACCTACACCAACTCCCACCATTGCCTCCGTAGAGCCAAATGAGGAGGACCAAGATACCGATATACCTGAAGAGCAACAGCCCGAGCTGAAGAAGATAAAAGTCTAAAGACCTTTGAATATATATATATAATGTACGAATATAATGATATGATGTTAATGTTCAACTTCTGAAGTTGGTTGTTGATTCTAAAAATTAACTTACCAAATTTTATTATAACTTCTGATTATGTAAACAGATTATTTGACCCAAAAATAAAAAAATATCCAAATAGGGCAACTGCCTTTTAGGGACCACCTCCACAATATTCCTCGAATTTTCCAAAATAATCATCATTTTTTTTTAAGGAGTTTCCAACAAACAAACAAAAAACTGACAAAAAGCCAATCAGAATCAAACAATTTATAAAGTATAGACTATATTAAGTAGAAAAAAAAAGTCCACTTCAAGAGAGCTAACTTTTCTAGAGTTTTAGTAAAAGAGAGGTATAGAAACGCATTAGAGGAATTAGAAAGGATGCTCTCTCGCGTAAGAAGTACAACACTGAGGGGTCGTCTTTTTGCCAATACAAGTATCCGTCATTTCTCCAAATCATTACCAATCCGTGCTGAAGTTGAAGTAATTGTTGACAATATAAAGGTTAAAATTGAAAACGGTTCTTCTATCATTCAGGCTTGTGACAAGGCTGGTGTCGTTGTTCCTCGTTATTGTTACCATGACAAACTAGCCATTGCAGGTAATTGTCGTATGTGCTTAGTTGATGTTGAAAAGGCACCAAAGTTAATCGCTTCATGTGCATTCCCTGTCAGAGATGGAATGGTTGTTCATACTGATACTGATAGAGTGAAAAACTCTAGAGAAGGTATCACTGAGTTCTTGCTACAAAACCATCCTTTAGACTGCCCAGTCTGTGATCAAGGTGGTGAATGTGATTTACAAGATCAATCGTTAAGATATGGATCTGATCGTGGTAGATTTCAAGAGGTTTCTGGTAAAAGAGCCGTTGAAAACAAAGCTATTGGACCTTTAATTAAAACATCAATGAATCGTTGTATCCACTGTACTCGTTGTGTTAGATTTTTGAATGATGTTGCAGGTGCCCCAGAATTTGGTACTACTGGTCGTGGTAATGATATGCAGATTGGTACCTATATTGAAAGAAACGTCAACTCTGAACTATCTGGTAACGTTATTGATTTGTGTCCAGTTGGTGCTTTGACTTCAAAACCATATGCTTTTAAATCAAGACCATGGGAGTTGAAGAAGACTGAGTCTATTGATGTGTTGGATGCCGTTGGTTCAAACATTAGAGTCGATTGTAGAGGTATCGAAGTTATGAGAGTCTTACCAAGATTAAACGATGATGTCAACCAAGAATGGATTTCCGATAAAACGAGATTTGCATATGATGGTTTAAAGACTCAAAGATTAACAACCCCATTGATCAGAACAGGTAATAAGTTTGAACCTGCTACTTGGGATGAAGCTTTATCCACCATTGCCTCAGCTTACAACAAAATAAAACCACAAGGACATGAATTGAAAGCTGTTGCAGGTGCATTGACAGATGTTGAATCTTTGGTGGTTTTGAAAGACTTAATAAATAGCTTGGGTTCTGAGAATTTAACCACCGATGACATTAATAGAGAAAATGAACCAACTCCATATGATGCAAACATCAGATCCAACTATCTATTCAATTCTACAATCAATGGTATCGACCAAGCTGACCAAATCTTGTTGATTGGTACCAACCCACGTCACGAGGCTAGTATATTAAATGCTAGAATTAGAGGTAGATGGTTAAATAGTGATTTAGAAGTTCATCACATTGGCGAAGAATTCGAATCAACTTTTGATCTCAATCACTTGGGTAAGGATGCAAACGCTTTGAAAGCAGCATTGGGTGGTGAGATTGGCAAAAAATTAGCATCTGCTAAGAATCCAATAATCGTTGTTGGTTCTGGAGTTGTCAATTCACCTGATGCTAGTGCATTTTACTCCTCAGTGGGTAAATTTGTTAAGGACAACAAGAATATAATCACTTCAGATTGGAATGGTTTGAATTTGTTACATCGTGAAGCCTCTCGTGTTGGTGCATTGGAAGTTGGTTTCCGTAACAGTTCCTCAGCTGGTGCATCGACCAAACCTAAATTTGTCTACTTGTTAGGTGCTGACGAGGTTAAAAATAAAGACATTCCAAGAGATGCATTTGTTGTTTATCAGGGTCATCACGGTGATCTTGGAGCTTCATTTGCAGATGTCATTCTTCCTGGATCAGCATATACTGAAAAAGCAGCAACTTATGTAAACACTGAAGGTAGAGTTCAGACCACAAGAGCTGCCACAAATCCACCAGGTTCAGCAAGAGAAGACTGGAAGATATTGAGAGCATTGGCTGAATATGTCGAAGTTGATTTGAACTATGATGACATTTATTCTTTGAGAAATAGAATTGGAGAAATCTCACCAAATTTGATCTTCCACGATTATTTAGAACCAGTCAGTGAACAAATTGCCAAATTAGGTGCTAATGCATTATCCACTTTGGATAGTACAGTCACAGGAGCTCCATTGCAAAACCCAATAAAGAATTTCTGGATGACAGATGTCATTTCAAGAAGTTCTGTAACCATGGCTAGATGTATTCAGAGCTTTGGTGAAAAGGGTGACAAGGTGTTTGATGAAAAACCACAGTATGCCATTGCATAAATGTGTTGACTTGTTGGATTCGCACATATTTATTATTTATTTATTCATCGTATTTATTACATTATTTATTTTATATAGCCCTATTTATTCTATATTTATTATTCCATGCTTTTACTGATTATCCAGTGCTTATTTATTCTTACCATTCAATCTGAGTTGATTCTAATTGATTTGAAATCACTTAACAATTAACAAATGATAAGTGGTTTAGATTCCAATACATACAACTGCCATTTTAAGTCCTTTGAAAGAAATCTTTCTCCAAGTTCTCATAAGCTTCACTGCTCAACCCATCTCTGTTATGCAGATCAGCTTTTTTGAAAAATGAGCTTCTTATCAACTGTGCTTTGATTGGGACAGAAAATTTTGGAATATGTATCGAAAGAGTATTTCTTCTCTCATTCATTTCTCTGTAGTAATCAATTTTTTGATTTGAATTCCTGAATGCACACTCTGCTGACTTTGTTTCTGCCTCTTTAAAGTCAGTGTAGGACTCCCCAATACCCAAGAGTTCACCATTAACGAAACACAAACACACAAACAACCGTTTATTATATTTGAGGTCATACCAATGGATCTTGTATGAATCCTTAAACAAAGGGTGAACTAAAGATTTTAATCTATCTTTCTCTATTTGATCTGTACTTTTGCCAATGTATGATTCTAGCCGCAACTCTAGACTCTCCTTTGGGGCAATCAATAGGGCTATATAATTTGTGCACCATTTCAGCAAATCTTTCAAATCACCCTTTCTGTCAAGGTATACAGAACCTATATAAGTCTCTAGTAAATCAGCAAATTTCCCAGAGCCCATATCTAAGGTTTTCTTATCCCAAACAAGCTTGTCTAACTCATATAGTCCACCCCATAATTGGAAGTGCTTATTCGATATAAGCCTAGTACGTAATATGTGTAATTCTTTGATAGATATCTCAGGAAACAACTCTAGTATACTTTGAGTGAAGAGTAAGAACAGGATTTTATCACCTATCAGCTCCGTTCTGTTTGATTGCCATTTTTGGGTGGTTATCTGTCCTAAAATATCCGACTTCTTTATCAAAGGAAGTTTGGGTACGCTAGGTTTCTTCAGTATTTGTTGCCCTAGTTTATCTAAAGACTTTAATCCATGCTTTTTAAGTGAATATTGGAAATCAAGTATACTTTTAACAACCGAAGGAGTCATCGTAGGTGACACTTTTGACGTACTCTGTTGAATCTGTTGAACGTCACTAAATATTGTTTCATCATCAAAATCATCTATATTGTTAATGGAATGGTGATTGTCATTGTCGTGGATCTTGGACAACAATGGTTCTAACAGTTCTTGTATCCATGCTTTCACATGTGTCAGCTCAGCACCAGACTCATCGAACAATAGGGAAACATATGCTTGGAAAGTCTTTATAAGAAAGTCATTATTCACTTCAAATCCATCTTCTCTTTCCTTCTGTATAATTTGATCAAATCTATAATATTGAGCCCAGTATTGTGAAAGCCTTGAGTGTTTAAGCCCGACGAGATTCAAGGCTGCTTGATTTATTTGTCCTGAAGTGAAATTAGGGAATCTATCATGAATTGTCTCTATTCCTATGAAGTGTAATATCGCAGCACCTTTCACACTTTGTTGTTGAAGAGGTTGACTAACTGCTCCTAAGCTTATCAAGTTTTTAAGCTGAGTATAATCATTCAATTTGGGAAGTCTGGGAAATTTAGGAAGCTTTTGATGAGTCTGAAGTTTGTTAAGTGGAGTGATTGGTAGTCTTTCTCTTTTTCTAGTATTTCTCTTGTAGTTCAAGTATGATGATAACCCCAGAACAATCTCTGATTTGTTATCATGTCGCAGGATACCAACCAGCTTTGTCAAATTTGACCTCAAAGAACGAGTGCTAATCCTTGAGGTTAGCAAGGGCATGATTCAAGTTTAAAATATAAGCTAAGATATAAGCGTCTACCGGACCAAGTTGTCAGTAAAAGTTCCTATGGACTTTTTTTTGGTCCGGAGCCTTTCGGTTTGTGTTAATCACTTTAAGTTGAACAGGAATCAACATTCTACAATCTCATAGTTATTCTAATGCAAACGGGCAACTCATTTATAGCTAATTAACTAGTATCAAACATTAGAGCAAATGGACATTTTGAGATTATGTAGCTAGTATTGGAGATTACCTTTAGAGAGTCTTTTAAGCTGAGATTGGAAACTCTCTGCAAATTTATTCGGATGCTTAATTGCACCACTTTTGATATCGAGACCCATTCTTTCATATTTATCGACTGCTACTTTATTATACCTGACAGCATTGTATGCTGACAATGAACCTGCGAGCTTGACAGACGAAGCTTCACCAACACCAACCAATTCTCCATTAAGAAGACAAGCCACTTTAAACCAAGTGCCCCCTGCTGAAGTGGAACCTTTTGCGAAAGTTTTATACTCTGGAATGAATGGTGGATTGACGATTTTATAAAGAGTTTCTTTACCATATTTGGCCCCGTCATCATTTGCAGGTGAATCTGATTTAAAATGTTTGGCTTCAGTGAGAGATGAGGTTGTAGTGCTATTTGAAGAGACTGAAGGTATTGCTGTATTGCTTTCTCCACTATAAGTAGAATTCTCTCTTTTATGAGCATCAGGGTTATGATTTGTAATGGAACTTTTTCTAATAAATTCTCTTTCTTGCTTTTCATTCTCCAAGGCTGCTTGTGCTAGTATTTGAGGAATATTACCTGATTTCAAATCATGTTGGAATAAAGAGTTCAACCATGGTTTGACAACATCTAATTTATTTCCAGAATCTTGATAAAGAGCACCAACATACGCTTCAAATACATCAGCATAAGCGATTTGTAATCCCTTATCGAATTTGTCTTGATTTAAACTCTTTATCAAATATTTATCAAAGGAGTATGCCTTTGACCATTTGATCAAATTCACTTTAGAGACAACGGCGGATCTCAACATCGTCATTTCACCTTCACCACCTTCAAAGTTCTCAAAGATTGAATCACTAATCACGTATTGTAAGACAGAATTACCCAAGAATTGTAATTTTTCATTACTCTCATCAACTGAGTATGTTGGATTGTCGGCGGCTGATGTATGAGTGAATACCACACGTAATAAAGCTTGATCATGGATTTTGGGTAATGGCGGATACCTACTCAATTCATCTCCTGATATGGGCAGTTCGATCTTTATCTTCTTCTTGGAAGGTTTAATTGATTCTATGGAATGAAATTCATCTTGATCCAGTTTATGCGTTGGTTTACTTTTATGAATGGCACAAGATACTGATTTAGGTAATTCAAGTTTTGAAACGTCTAGCAAATCTTTTAAAACGTGTAAGTTAGCCTTGATAGCACTAGCAACGTTGATGGATGGATGATCAGCAAGGTCTTTCAACTCAGGGGATATTTCTGTGGAGTTCAATAAAGTCTCAAGTTCATCTATTCCATATGCAAACCTGACAATGTTCTCCAATGATTCTTGCAAATCACGCACATCTTTCTTCACTTGAAATAATCTGTTGAAATTCCATGTATTTTTATCCTCGCTCATTAAAGTACTAGTCAATTGCTATTTTACTTAGTGTCTTGTAAAAGCGTAGATCATTTAAATAGTGCTGAGATTTAACTTTTCATTTCTACAAAATAGGTATATATATATATTTTTTTTTCTCCCCCACCTCATTATATTCCATACATACTTCAACAATGATTTTTTTACGTTTCAATATGGGTTACAAGATTTGATTTAGTTTCTAATGAGACGTGCATTTTGCCTAAGTAATCTTTATACAAGGATTTTGCTGTCAGGAGCAATTTTAATTTAAAATCTATCATCATTTGATTTTCTGGTATTGTTGTAGTTAGAACCACTGTTGTATCTGGGTACATAATTATCAACACCTCTTAATCCAGGATTATAACTAGCATTTGAGCGGAATGAGTTATCAACAGAGGATGAGGATGAAGAGGAAGAAAAGGTGTTCTTCTGACGAGTAAATTTGTTTAGTGATTGATAGGACTTGAAGGTATCCTGCTCCTTTGGTTGTTGTGAAATGGGTGTTGATGTTCGTGAAGCATCTGATGTAAATAAATGATCCTCTGGTTGAGATGGGGAATGTCTATCGACTTGAGTGCTCTTGTCACTATCCAGGAGGCTCTTTGGGGTTGAATAACCCTCAACAGCTCTAATATCCTTAACAGACTCTTGATCAGTTCCATCCAGATCAACTTCCTCCTTACTATGTCCTTCTGATGATGATTTGACTTCCTTCTCATTCTCCACCTGTTGCCCTTTCTGCTCTTTTCTATCTCTTTTACTCCTAACCTTCTTCTTTGAATTTGATTCATCAATTGCCTTGACTGAAGTATCTCTTGGAATTGATGCACGTAGTTTACTATATTTTTCCACAATGGCTTTATCATTCAAAACATTCATGGCAGCTCTTATACCAGCTTCTTTGATGTTTTTACCAACACCAGTTCCCAAAATGTCTTTATCCTTTGTGATAACATTGACAGTGAATTCAGTCATATCACCATTTACATTTCTGTCAACCGTTTCATAACGTAATCCTAAACCTGCAAATCCAATTAACGAATAAAGTTCAACTTTAGCATTTATATTAATCTCATCAGTGATATTAACCCTTTTGAACACAGCATCGTTATTGTCGTTAAGAATAGGCAGAGCTAATTCTTTCAACCATTCATGGATTATAGGATAGTTGGAAGCACTTTCAGTGACCAAACCTCCAATATAAGCTTCAAAGACATCAGCGTAAATCTTCATCTTGCCCTTCAGTACACTTTCATCAACGTTGAGTCTCAACTGCTCGTCTAATTTATACTTAAATGCCCATTTTTGTAAAGTGACATTGTTGATTAGTCTTGTTCGTAGTTGTGATAATTCACCTTCACTGGCATCAGGATATTTGTTATAAACTATCAACGTCATTATATTATTCAAAACGGAATCTCCAATAAATTCCAATCTTTCATTATGAGTGTTAATTCTTTCTTTACCAGATAGATAAAGTTTGTCCTTAACTAAAGATTTATGAATGAAAACCTGAGCACGAATCCCTGGATTATGGATCGGTGGTAATGGCGGTAGTCTATCAGTATCATATTTCCCAGAACTCTTGATGTTCTTAACTATATCCTCCTCAACGTTCATATGAACATCATTCTTCAGTGATAATTCTCTTTCTTCTTCATATTTCAAGATTTGATTAAACAACTCTAGTTTATTTGATTCGTACAAGGTCTTTAACTTGGCAGCCAGGGGAAGTTTCGATCTTCTCAGTGCCAATAACATTTCTGGTGATTCAATATTGAGCATTGAAGCTTTAATCTTCTCCAACTGTGCTTCGTTTGGTGAAGTTGTCAGTATGGTTCTAATGGATGTCCGTAAGTTACCAATGGCATGCTCTATAGAAAGCGTATCTGATAATCCCAGACTAAACTCTGAACTGTCTTTATTTTTCCCTATCAGATTATTTTTTTCTAAGCTTTCTGGTCTTGTGTCTTCTATGCTTAGTTCTTCAACTAGTTCTTCAACTAGTTCATGTGGTCGACTACTAATTTGTGCCTCAATGAGATCTGTTTTCGACTCAGAATCTGTAGTAATTTCTTTATTTGAAATCGACCTCTCTGAACCTGAAATTCTTCTTCGATCTGGACTTCTTGATGGTATATATCCTCTTGGACTATTAAACCCATTCTTGGACTTTTTCTTTGAAGAATCATTTGTCTCTCTAGACAAACTCTCAGATTTGACCTTTTTCCTATAAAGAGTCCCCACTGACTCTGGCGTCTCCTCTATCGATCTCTTTGACATTCGAAACCACTGAAAATGAACCTCTAGTAATGGAACAAGGCACTTAATCAAATATGTCTCGTTAGGAAAAGGTTTATTTTGCGTAAATCTTTTTTGCGTATAATTTTTTTTTAGCCTTGATTCTATTTTTTTGTTTTTTCGGGGCTACAACTCGGACTACAGATTATACGAGATCATAGAGACATTTGATTGGCCTTATATGGCACTTAAAACTTGAACTTTGACCCGTCGTCATCATCATCGTCATCTTCATCACCATCACCACCACTAACATTCGTGGACTTGACATCTCCAGAGTTGGATTTACTCTTTTTGCTTTGACCAACATCTAATATATCAGAGCGTCTCTTGTTATTATTTTCATCATTGAAAATGTCATAAGTACGACCAGAGGACAGGAATCCTTTCTCCGTTTGGACTTTCTCTTTCAAGATATGATACAGTTGCTTAGGCTCGATGTCCTTCTGATCTGAATTCTCAGGTTGTTGCACTTCAGCTAGAGGAACGTCTTCCTCATCGCTTACTGGCTCATCTTCATAAGCAGGTTGATCAATGACGCTATTATCAAACTGCTGTAGGTCTTCCTCTTGCAACACCACTGCCCTATCCTCCTCATCCAATTCTTCATCCTCCTCTTCAATTTGCTCTTCGTCTTCATCTTCATCTTCATCTTCAGACTCTTCATATGCCAATAACCTACCAAAAGGTACCAATTCAACATCACTAACTCCAACAAAATTACTGTTACTATCATCATTGCCAATTGATATAATTGCGTTACCATTGTCTTCGATATCAACGTTGTATCCTGCAATTTTCATATCTGGATAACTTGGAGGTGGACCATAATGTTTCATCTTTTGAACCCAAGGTAGACTAACACCCTTGGGTACACCTAATGCATCTCTTAACTCATCAGATATAACACCAGGTTTTAAATGGCTTACTTTGATCTCATCATTTTCACGCCCTTCGAAATAAAGGTCACCATAGGCGTAAAGTCTTGGTTTTGTTTGATATTTGAAAAAGGCATCATAGAGTTTTTGATAATCCATATCAAGTCTATTCATCTTTGGTTGAACTTTTTCTCTTGAAGTTTGCTTTAACGATTTATCATCTTGTAATTTCGTATCCCTCATGTCTGTTATACCTGTTTGTGTTATATAACTTGGTAATTCGAATGGTTTTTTCTCAAAGCCTCTTCTACTTGCTAAATACTCTCTTTTGAACTGCCAATGAGATGGAATTGGAACGAAATTTTTATGAGATTTGATATCAACCACTAGTCTAGGATCCGGAGCATCAACATCATACCACTCTACTAGTTCCGGATGCCTAGCATGTGCTTTCAATTCAGACAATGGTATCTTGTTGATTTGCTTTTGTTTTTTCTTACTCAAGGTTGTAATTGTCTCATTGGTATCATTCTCATCATCAGAGTCCTTGAAAAGATCAGCGTCTTTGTTCTGTTCATCGTCGCTTTCTATTATGTTCCCCCTTGTAGGGTCCTCCTCCACGTCATCAACCCCGGTATGGAACTTGTCAAAGACGTGTTTGAATTGAGCAAACTCTGGATTTTGTAGTATTACGTCAAGTTCAGATTCAAATAGTTTACCATTTGTCGTGGGACCGTTGTCAATGATTGAGGATCCCAAATCTTTAGTGGTCTGTGATTTTGATTGTGACTGTGATTTTAAATTCTCATTGATTTCATCGCTTCGTACAGATTTATCATCAACATGTTTACCTATAATTGATATCGAAGCATCGTCTTTATCTTCACTTTTTTTCAATTTCAACCTCTCACGACGCAATTGATTTTTGGACTTTTTAACCTTAGACATAACAGATTGCTGGAAAGCTTACTCAAAGAGACTATGAAAGATCCTATCAGGTGTCCTTTAGAGGCTCAATCCAAGGTTGGTTTTTACATTAAAAATGCATACAATTTTAACATGGAAAAATTTAAAAGCCTTAGTTTATACTGTCTTTTCAGGTGTCTGGGTGTTTATGATAACCACCGATACAAATTATTTTCAGCCGATGTTGTTGTAGTTGTTGTTGCTATGGTTTCTACAAAAAAGGATGTCATCAAAACATGTTTTAGATTGAAGGGGGGTGGAGTAGGGGTCAATCGGATGGTCAAGTGAATGGGCCAGGGTCTGTCTCACGGATCAAGTTTTTATTTCACTTCTTGGTATCCAACTTCTTAGCGTTGTTCTCTATTTTATCAAGCTTTTTGCTTATCTTGTCCACTATTTATCAGTTAGTGAATGATTCTTTTCTTGATTTGAGAAATGATTAAAACTCACCTTTCGACAGTAGTATCTCGTCATTCTGATCTATTTTGGTTGACTTTTGTTATATTTGTTAGTATTCAATCTTCAAAATTACATATTAATGTATACCACTCACTATATCCTGAAGTAGATTCTCAATCTCTGTTGCAACATCGAATATCGTCACTATGTCCGATGATCCAGTCTCTGTAAGGTTGCCATTACCATTTGACTTATTGCCATCACTGTTTTGAATTGACTTGTCATCCTTTTTCGGTGTCGACAGTGGTGCTTCTTCTCTTGGATCTTTATAGTCTAACGCAGCATCAACATCAGTGGCATCAACGAAAGATTCTTGAGATCCTTGACTTGAAGTGGATTTTTTGTGTTCTGTCGTCATTTTAACTACTTATTGTTGTTATTACTCAAGTTACGTTTCGGTCTCTTTTAAATTCTCTGTTCTTTATCTAATTAAATAGCATTTTTGGATCAGCTAATATATCACCGTGGGTTGAAATATTTACCTTTTTTTTTTTCTAGTGGTGAAAATACTCGGGCGCAATTGTTAATACTGCTGATGATGAATTAGAGTATCGCGCGTATAAGTCCATAGTTTTCATTATAAAGTTAGACAAAGGACCATAGACGATGCTCAGCATGATCAAGGTGATAATACCCAGAGGCTTCTCAATATCCCTTCCGATACGGTATCATTCCACTGGGATTGTAACGCCAAAAAGGTTAAAATCAAGTCTACCATCATTTACAGATCTATCAAGTTATTTTGAGTATGCCAGAGAAAGAGCTCTCAAGACTGATAGTACCGTGTTCAATGGGACGTCTTATGAACTGGCAGCGAAGTTAGAATTACAGAAATGTTTGCAAGATTGTCAACTGAACCATTTTGGTGGTGCTAATGATAATGGGATTGATCTATATGGTCGATGGTTCTTGAAGAACTTGAAAGCACAGGAGACGCAGAAAGATGGCCATGATCAACTAGACACGGTGGAGATAGACAGAACGGTTGACGGCCAAGTCGTCAAACGGGCCATAACCAACAAAAGTCAATCATTGAATTTGTTAGTTCAGTGTAAAAACTATTCCAAAAAGATAACGGCAAAGGAAATTCGTGAACTATCAGGTATATTCCATGCCGAGTTCCCAGGTGAAGAAAAAGATAGATCAATTGTATTATTCTGTGCACCATCAGTGATGACGAAAAAGGGCATTGAACAGTTGAACGGATCAAACGTCCCAATTGGTTATTTCCAAATTTCAAGATTGATTCAAATTAAAAATGGTGATAAGTACGATTTAAATAATTATCAAGGTGGGAACTTAATTGCATTTTATGCTAATCCCTATCTGATTGCATTGCTAGAAGGCACTACATTCTTAGACCGTATACGGACATTGCATGAATAACAAAAAAAAAAAAATATACAATTTGATTTAACATGGCTTTTAATCCAAGTAACTCATGGTTTATAATCAAAAGGCATAATGTTATCTTAGCAAAACCCTCTTTGCTGAACCCGGACAATCCTGGTTGTTCTAATACTTCAAATTCTACCTTCCCTGATACCAAGTTCTTATCCCACCTATAAACCAACTATTATTGAATAGTTGAATCTAGGCCCAAGGATCGAGTAAGTTATAAAGTACTGAAATAGCTTACGGGTCTACACAAGGTTTAGATCATAAAAGTCATAAGAATTTCGTCAACTCTATAGATAACACTGAGAACATATCAAACCACTTGCTAAAACTTTTCTAGTGCACTTATACCGACACAACAGTATCTGGAAGAAATGTAAAATGCAGAACTGAGGAATGCGGTGATTGCAGTATACACTATAAACCAGTTGTAATTGACAATTGAACTTGCTGTATTTCCAATAATAGCACCACCAATTGGAATACCCACCAATGTACCAAATGCTATTACAAAATACATCGTGCTGTATCTTTTACCAAATTCTGAAGTTTTGGAGATTTGTCCACAACAGACTGGGATCAATGAATATATCGACCCTGAACAAAATCCATAGATTACAGCATATGTATATAGTACTATTAAACTTGAACCGAATGGTAACCAAATGGCTAAATTAACAATTGCAGTTAAAAAAATTGTCAAGATGATAATGTTATAAGTACCAATAAGATCGGCCAAATAACCCGTGACAATACGACCTGGAATGGTACCAATGTTTAACAACGTAATTAAAAAATATGAATCATCAATACTGTATCCTCTTTTGATGGCATAAGATGCAAAATATGTTGAGCAAGATGCAGTAGAAACTTCAGCAAACAAGGCTCCAAGCGTACACAGAACAAATTTCAAATCTTTAAAAGTATTAAAATCAAATACTGAAATATAATCTCTAGCTCGTTCTTTGAAAGTTTGATTAACATATAAAGTCTTATCAGTTATTCTCTCTTTAGCCAAAAATATAGCAACTATCAAACAGAAGAAAAAAATTAAGGATAATATTCTAATTGACCACACAAATCCAACTTTACCATATAGAGATCTTAACATTATTGGGAAAATTGAACCTCCAACACTCCCACCGAGTGATGCCAATGAGGTGAAAAATGCTCTTCTTTTCAAAAAATAATGTGAAACAACAGATATCAATGGTGACATCAACAACCCATTACCGAATGATGTCAATAAACTATAAGCTAAAACAAATTGCCATATGGTGGTACATGAAGCAGTTGCGACCAATCCTGTACAAACTAGAATAGTACCCGTGATTAACATTGTTCTTGTGCCATTTCTATCAAAGTATGTACCAGAATAAATGCACGACGAGTATGTAATAAATGTTGAAATGGAGAATATCCAACCTACAGTGGAAGAGTTGACATGTTCTAGTTGATTATGTTTCACATATGATTCCATAGCACCAATAATATTCATTAGACCAAAACATGCAACTAACCCAATAAATGACCCAAAAACAACTAGATAAGCTTGTAACCCACCTTCAGGGAATTCTAAGCCTTCGTCATCAACTTGAAATTTCTTATTTTTACCCTCATCAGTTCCAATAAAGGTTATTTGAGACTCGATATCAAAATTATCTTCATCATTATTATAGACAGACTCAAGTGTATCTAGTTGGTCAAACTTTGGTTGCTCATCTTGGTGATTGACTAAAGTTTGGGAGGAGTCAGTAGAAGTATATACTGGACGCTGTGGGACAACTGCCAAGTTATCGTCCTTGCTTTCCATTTAATAGTTTGAAGTAGTCAGTTAAAAACAAATATAATGCTCTTTTGTCAACATACGTCTAGATCTAGAGGCTCGATAGAACCTGAATCTGAATCAGTACTTCAGCTACCTTTATATTAAATCCACAGCATCACTAAACTTAAGAAATTTTACAAATGCAAGTAGTCAGTGTATATAAAATCAAAAAAAAAAAAAAAAATCTGTGTAGTTCTAAACGATCATGTTCCTTCTCTTTGCATGGTTGATAGTCTCAAAAAGCCACTAAAGACGCACTATACTACGAACAAACCATACAATCCCTCACAAAACCACCTTGTGATTTGAACAAATGTTCAGCACGTCTGTTAGTTATTCCGATGGTTTTTGAGTATTTTCAGTTGGCCAGATTTTTCTTATGCATTTTCCGCCTTTCTTTATTGTTTGTTTTTAAGTTCATCACACTAAACTTTAAAAAGAAATTTTTATCAAGGGTTTTGGTCCGATCATTGAAATTTGAAAGATGAAGCTGGGGAAGGTCAATTTTGGTTCAAATTTTACATGATTTTCACCAAAGTGAACATAGAGGACCATTCTAAGGAGAAGATGAGGCTTATCAATTCGTAGTATTCTCAAAATTTCCTATCATCTAACAATTCGTACTTCTACCAGACCTTTTGAAAGGAGTCTAGGAAGCAAAAAAAAAAGACAGTCTCAAAAATAAAACCATGCAAGATTGATCATGCAACTGCAACTTTCACCCGTTTAACAAAGCATTTTTTATGTTCAAATCTCGAACTTTTGCAGTTTTCTTGCATCTTAATTTATCTTGTTTTCCTTGGCCAAAAAAATTTCCGACCCCATGAAGTTTAAAATGGCGATTTAAAAATTGCTTTCAATCTCATGGGTATATCGAGAGCGAGTTATAGATTTTTAGAATATTCTGGCCATCCTTGCCTTGAGATTTCACAATAAATACGTGAAATTGAATAATTCATCTGAAACTAACTCTGCAAATCTTTGAAGACTTGAACAAAATCCCCAACCTACAAGGTTAAATGACTGAAGATGCAATAATGTAGTTGAACTGAGTAATGCTTTCCGATATATTTCACCCGAACTGTGGTTCAAATAAACTTATAAACTGATACTATACGCAGTTTGAGGTTTGAGGTTCTTAAAGAAATGCGGAGCTGATTTTTTGTATATTTCGCTTCGCAGTGCCTGTGTATTTCCCTAAAAATTACTGGACACTTAGTAAAATATGCGACATCCAGAGAGCAGAACCACAAGCATGAATATACAGGCGCACTAAAAAAAAAGTATCCCCGCCACTCTTGTCTTTTACTTCGATTTGAAAGGCGGGGAGGTACAGACGATTCTTGAGATAGCACGTTTATCAAAGATTGTTTACAACGAATGTAGGGAACAGAAACACGCTATCCATCTAAAAAAGATATAAAATAAGCGATATCTTGTACGCTAAAGCTAAATATAAATACTGAATATTGATTTCCTTCCCACTGGGTGTTTGGTGTCTTAGAATTTAATTAATTTGAATCCAACGCAATAGTATCTAGAAATTGAATAACAAACAACACCACCAACGGCTAACATGGATGAATAGATGATAAAATTGTTATAGTTCAAAATCTCACCATCGTCGATAATAACACCGGCAATTGGAATTGTAGCCAACATTCCTAATGCAACAAACATATACATAGTACTATATCTTTTACCAAACTCTTCAGTTCTTGAGATCTGACCACAACAAACTGGCGATAAAGATAAGATAGAACCAGAGCAGAATCCATATAGTGCGGCATATGAATAAAGAACGTTTAAATTGTATCCAAATGGTAACCACATGCTAAATGATACTAAGAAACAGGCAGATATTGTTAAAATGACAACGTTAAACCTCCCCAAGAATTTATCAGCTATATAACCAGGGATATAACGGCCTAATATACCTGTTGTGTTGATGACTGTTATTAGCAAGAATGCAGTTTGTGAACTATATCCTCTTTTAATGACGTACGATGGGAAGTATAATGAGGATGTAACTAAAGAGCACTCTGCAAGTGCAACACCAAGAGAACAGAACATGAATTTTGGATCTTTGAAAGCTTTGTAATCGAAAACATCAAATATATAAGTCTTTATAAACTCCTTTGGATTTTTAACCTTTTCTTGATTTTCATTCTTAAGTCTTTCTTTGGCAAATAGTAAAGAACAGCTTAAGCAGAATAGACAGATCAAGGATAGTATACGTAAAGCCCATGCAAATCCCACGGTTGGATATAATTTTCTTAACAATAACGGCATGACTATACCACCAACGGAACCACCGGTAGTTGCGATAGATAGTGCAGTTGCTCTCTTTTCGTTAAAATAATGAGAAACAACACCACATAATGGACTCATCAACATCCCATTACCAAACCCACTAACAACACCAAATCCCATAATGAAGTGGGAAACTGTATTAGAATTCGCAGTAGCAAATAATCCACCACAGAAGAAAATTGTACCAATTAACAAAGGAGCAAATGCACCATTTCTATCGAAAAATGCACCTGAAAAGATTCCAGAGGAAAAGGCAACAAATGTATACATGGAAAAAATCCAAGAGACAGTTGAAGCGGAAACGCCAGCCAGTTGATGTGATGAGACATAGGCTTCAATAGCACCAACGGAATTGACTAAACCAAAAGCTGGAATTAATCCCATAAATGAACCGAATACTGCCAAATATGCCTCCCAGCCACCTTCTGGGAAATCTATATCATAATCGTTAATCAAGGGTTCATTCTCAAAAATCTCCCTTGTTGGGGCAGATGGGGAATCAATAGGAATAGTGGTAATCGAGCCATTATAACCTGATCCTTGGGCTAAATTATGAACTCTAGATGTTCCAACTTCATCATTGACACTCTCAAGTTCAATACTTGTTTCCTTTGCATCTTCTTTATCTTTCTTTCGAAGAAACGATCTAATAGCTGCATTCTTTGGTAGCTCCAACTTAATGTTGCTAAGCTCTAAGCCATTTAACATTGAAGACATGACTGAAAAATATCTAGATCTCTATAGCTGATTTTAATCCTTATCCAAGACACACTCGACGCAGCCTTTTCAAAACAACTGTGCAACCTCTCTTTTACCAGTCACTAAAGTTGATAAGAAACCCACTTGACACTTGTCAAACTCTTAAATCATATGTACTATAAGTTGTGTGATTAAGTACCTCTTTAAAGCGATCCCCCCTCCCCCGACTTTATAGATCTTTTTTAAGTAACCAAGTTAGATCAAAAAGGAGTCAAAAAAAAAAAAAAACTGCTAAAGGGTTTGACTTCCCGACGTTTTGTGCCTTGGCCCTTTTATTTGCGCGAATGTATTTTGTAAAGACAATCCACTTGAATGTGTCTGTTTTTGGTAAGTTGTTAAAGCTAAACAGACACTTGTTACACAGCTAATAATGAACAAAGGATGTATATAGGTATAGTTATCGCTGGATACCATATAAGGATTGACTCTCCAAAATTATCAAACTGTATAAATCAATCAATCTCAACACAGGATAAGAATAAAGATGGAACTGAGGAATGACGATTTACAAGTCGTTACGGGCCTAAGTAATGATCTATCGACTGCTTTACAAACTTCAAGAACTAGCTTGGACTCAATTGAAGACCTGCTAAAGAAGATTGCTCATCTATCTGGTACAGAGGTTGATAAAGAAGGTATCCCAATAAGTGGGGAAGTTAACCAAAATAAAGGCGAATATGACTATCATGATGAGGAAGAGTTTGAAGAGGAAGATGAACTTGGTTCAGATATAAGAGATTTAGACAATTTGAAGAGTGAGAACTTACAGCTAATGTTAGAAATACAGAGGGAAGAGTACTATGCAAGAAAGTGGAGTACTTTATTACAACAAAATCAAGAGATTTTAACGTCTTTAGTGAATTGGGTCAAATTAAATCATGGAAGATCTAAAATTGAAGAGCTGCGGTATGAAGCCAATACACACATTGCTAAACTGAAAATGAGTAAAAATTTACTAGAGGAAGATGTCCTTTTAAGTGAAAGATGTATTAAGAGACTAGTGGCAATTATAAATGAACTTGAAGACGTTTTACAAGAATCAATATCAAATAAAGATAAGTTTGAATTGAATAGAGAATCTATCATACAAAGAATTCAAATTCTACAGAATGAGATTTACAATAGTTGATTGATGTAAGTAGCGCTTAATGGAACGTTATATTATCAATCCTATCTGTTCATATCGTTAAGTATGTTTCAACTTTTCATTATTCGTAATACTGTCATCATCGTCATCAATTCCTTTACCTGTTATTGAAAAATCCTTAATATTAACGTTATCCTCTACTTTCTTCAATTTATCTGTACCATCCAAGTCCTGATACTTCCAAGACTTCAACCATTTAACTATTGAAAAATCTTCCAAAATGCTAACATACTTCCAAACTTTTGCATTATCCTTGTCATTTATTACTCCAGATACTTTGCTAACTTCATTACAAACGGAAGTTTCAAGATTTTCAACTTTTCTCACAAAATCATCTACACTGTCTTCAGCATCCCTAATCCTTGTTGATAGTAACCTCAACTCGTATTCAACTCGAGCCCCAATGGCTTGAACATCAACCATTTTCGATCTTAGTCGTTCATCTTCCTGTTTTTGAAGTTCTGAATGATGGAATATTGGTGCAAGTTGATGCTTTAACTTGTTTATCCTTTGTGTAGTCTCTTCAATAGAAGTCTTGGGAGTTTGGAATTTCTCTTTGAAGTTGTTTGGCAAAAGCTTTATTTGGGATGAGTTTATTTCTGCCTTGTTGAAAGCTCTTGAAAGAATTAGTGGGGATGGATCATTTTTAACTCTGAAAACATAATCCTCAACGAATGAGAAACTTTTATTTCTTTTCAAGATGGCACTTTCCTGAGTTGTAGATTGCAATGAGATTGAATGGTTTTGGTATTCATATTGTGTTGGTGCCACTTCATCGAGAACATAAGGAATTGATAACCTTCTCGTTTTTTGACGTTCAAAATCATCATAATCGAATCTAAATCCCATGATTTTCTTTCGAGTGTCACCCTTTTTACAAGTTTTGCGATCATGCTTATTATCATCCGAGTCAGCATCGGTTTCATCGTTTTCTTCAACATTGGTAGGTCTCAACTTGGTATTAGACTCATTCAAATCAGAAGATGAGAGATTGTTGAACTTGTCTTTCTTTTTCCTATTAGATGTATAGTCATCCACTTTCTTTGGTAAACTTTTAATCTTGCCCACACCAGATCTCAATGTCAGTGTTGATACAATTGGTTGTCTTGAATAATGATGTTCAAATGCCTTTATGTCCCTAACATCACCTTTACCATACCAAAGATATTCTAACCTTGCACTACAGTTGAAATATTTGATAGCCTTGTCCAAATCTGTAGTTAACACTTCCAATGAAGATTGGTCAGAATTGGTTCTACCTGAAATATCATGAACTGTTGACTTGACAGCTTTTTTCAACTTGGAAATATCCGAAGTTTTCTTCGATGTAACTCTAAACAGTTTTTCCACTGTCATTGGATCTAAATACCATGTTCTTTTGATGTTATATTGCCTTTGAAATTTACCAACGTTAACTCTAAAGTTGAAATAGTTGAAAGGTTCCTTTGGAAGATCAGACCCTGCCATATCTAACCTATAATGACAACTTAAAACAAACCCAATAAGTGCAGAAACTGTAGTTGGACCCAATATACCATCTTTAGGTCTTTCAATCCCATAGTACATGTATCCATATAAATCCCACCATTCTAAAATCTTCTTCTCAGTCTGATTACATAAGAGCCCATCAACTGATAAGGGATCAAATAGTTTAAAATCCACCAAACAGATTTGAATTAACGTAACCAACTCTTTCACGGCATATGATATATCCACTTTAGGGTGAATCTTATAAATTTGACGGAATTTGTCCTCGGATGCATCTGAAGGGAAACACAACATTAAAGCAGATCTACCACCACAGTGAAGTCTTCGTAAATTCATATTAACCATGAAATCATCCCAAACGTCCAATATACAGCCACCAGGGATGGGTAAAAGGTTTAAATTTGAAGGGAACTGTGATATGTTTGTCATAAATAGATAGCCACCATCGGCTTGTTTCAATTTTGCTCCATATTCTTGCATCTCTTTGAAATAATGAATAAACTTGTCATTCAACTTGGATTGATCTCTGGGCAGTGTGATTTGACCGGCTTTAATCTCATGTTCACTATCACCGGTGTATGAAGTTATCGTTGTACTGTATTTCCTTTCAGAGCACCATTGCTCCACGATATAAATCTCAAACCCTTTGATTGTAACAGTCTTGAAATCTTGATCTTTGTCACATATTGACTCCAAAGCTTTGAAATCGGGGATTAGATACGTTATCAGATCAGCTGATTCGTCCTCGTCAAACGGGAACTCTGATCCCACATTAGTGGAAGCTTTGGTGATAACACTGCTGTTGTTATGGGTATAAGTGTGGTTGATATCATTATCTGCAGTGTTAGTCCTGTTCCGCAACTGTTTCGTACTGTTTGCCTCCATCACCTCTGCATCAAGAATAGAAGGAACCATTCTCCTAGCTTGCAAGGGCTTTTAAAGCTTCGACAAACCAAGTGACCAGAGTAATCTTTAAAAAATCACACTTCAATCAACCAATAAAAGTACTTCTTCATTTGGTCTTTAGTCATTTTAAATCAATAGCACAATAGGAATTTCTATGCTTTTTTTTTTTCGCGAAATTTTTACCTTTTTTTGAAATTTTCCTTTGACGTAATTTTTTAAAATGCCAAAAAAAAAAAAAAATAAAAAGTTGAATCGGAAAATCAAAAAATCGAGAAGTTTACGAAAAAAACTGAGAAAATCACAAAAAGGTTCTTTTTACTTTGACACGAGACAATTAATTAATTAGTTGATTGAGGCTTTTGTGAGGGCTTATTCAGATAGAAAATATAAATATATTCTTCACTTTTCTTTCAGTTTATCATCAATTGGGCAGATTGTTTACTTTCACCAGGGAAAAAAAAGGATTGGAACACTAGTTTGAAGTTTCGGGAGTAGTGTTAATATTTAACCATGGCTACGGAAGAGGCTGTATTTCGTAAGTTGGAACATAATTTATAAGATTGGTTGTGAAAAAACCGCAAAATCGTTGAGTTGATTGTTCAATGATACTAACTTGGATGAATAGGCTCTGCGGAGATGTCATACATCCAACTATATATCCCTAATGATATAGCTAGAGATGTGGTAATATCACTTGGCGATGTTGGTAATGTTCAATTTATAGATTTAAACAATGAGGTTAGTGCTTTTCAAAGAAATTTTGTTAAGGAGATTAGAAAATTTGATAACGTGGAACGTCAATTGAGATATTTGGCTTCAGTAATAGAACGTCAGCATAATTTGATAATAAGTCATAATCCATTTCTTACTTTGAATCAAAGTTCAGTGTCAAACATTGAATCATTGGTTTTAGATATAGATAATTTGGAAACACGAGTTTCTCAATTGGAAACTTCTTTTGAAGATTTAAAGAATAGACAAGTGCGTTTATTAGAACATAGATACGTGTTAAACAATTCAAGAGTTTTTTTTGAAGACAATGTACAAGACCAAGCTAGAATTAGTATAGACCAGGTCAACGATGCTCCACTTTTGTTGGAACAAGAGAGTTTAGAAGCGGGTATTCAACTCTCCAATTTACAAGAACTATCAATAAACTACGTTGTTGGTTCCATATCTAGAGATAAAGTGGAAATTTTAAATAGAATCCTATGGAGAACCTTAAGGGGTAACCTATACTTTAGACATCAACCAATTGAAGAGCCAATTTTGAACGTACTATCGCAAACTGATGATAAAGACGTTTTCATAGTATTTACACATGGGGAGATCTTATTACAAAGAGTTAAAAGAATTGTTGATTCTCTCGATGGTAAGATCTTTGATGTCAATGCAGACAATTCAGTATATCAAGAATCTTTAAACGAACTAAACACTCAAATTACAGATCTTGATCAAGTTTTAGAAAGCACACATCAGCAATTACACACTGAACTATTTGTCATTGCTGATGAAATAGAGATATGGAAGGCTATTATTAAAAGAGAAAAATTGGTTCATTTGACTTTAAATAAATTCAAAGATGGAAGTCGTGGATTGGTAGCGGAAGGATGGATACCAACAACTGAAATTGAAATTGTCAGAAATTCATTAAGAGACGTTGAAAGTTCAAGTGTCCCAGTCTTGAGTATATTACACACAAACAAATCACCACCAACTTATCATCGTACAAATAAATTCACTGAGGCTTTCCAATCAATTGTTGATGCTTATGGTACTGCTACCTATCAAGAGGTTAACCCTGGTTTAGCCACTATTGTTACTTTCCCATTCATGTTTGCCATCATGTTTGGTGATTTGGGTCATGGATTAATCGTTGTCTTAATTGCATCCGTTCTTGTCTTGAAAGAGAAGAAGCTTCTGTTACAGAAAAAGGATGAAATATTTGATATGGCATTTTCCGGTCGTTATATATTGTTATTAATGGGTATCTTCTCCATGTACACAGGGTTGTTATATAACGATGTTTTTTCCAAGTCAATGACTTTGTTCAAATCAGGTTGGAAATATCCGGAAGAGTTTCAAATTGGTGAAACTGTTGAAGCTGTCAAGACTGGAGTTTATCCAATTGGGTTGGATTGGGCATGGCATGGAACTGAAAATAACTTGATCTTTACAAACTCGTACAAGATGAAGCTATCCATCTTGATGGGTTACGTTCATATGTCATATAGTTTTTTCTTTTCTCTGGTGAACTACCGTTATAGACATTCCAAAGTTGATATCATTGGTAATTTCATTCCTGGATTTTTGTTCATGCAGTCCATCTTTGGTTATCTAGCTCTAATGATAGTTTACAAATGGTCAAGAGACTGGATTGCCTTGGAAAGACCAGCCCCTGGTTTGTTGAATATGTTGATCAACATGTTTCTAGCACCAGGCAAAATTGATGATCAATTATACAAGGGACAAAGCTTTGTTCAAGTAGTCTTGATATTGATCGCTTTGGTCTGTGTTCCATGGCTATTACTTTATAAACCATTAACACTACGTCAACAGAACAATAATGCCATTGAAGCTGGTTATACTAATCTTCATGAACAAACTCATAATGAGACTGTTCAAGAGAATGATGATAACGCAGGTGATGATTTTGTTGTCACTCAATTCGACGAACACGCAGAGTTTGAGTTTGGTGATATCATGATTCACCAAGTCATCCATACCATTGAATTCTGTTTGAATTGTGTTTCACATACTGCTTCATACTTGAGATTATGGGCCCTTTCGTTGGCTCACGCACAACTATCATCAGTGCTATGGTCGATGACTATAGCCAATGCATTCTCAGACGCAAAACCATCCTTTGTGACTATTGCTAAAGTTGTTGTACTATTCGGTATGTGGTTTGTTTTGACCATTTGTATCTTGGTACTGATGGAAGGTACATCTGCTATGTTGCATTCTTTACGTTTGCATTGGGTTGAAGCAATGTCGAAATTTTTTGAAGGTGAAGGTTACGCTTATGAACCTTTCACATTCAAGAATATCAATAATGATACTGTAGATTCATGATGTGACGAATATGAAAAGATGAGAAAATGATCAACGATATACTAAATATACACATATGACCGAAAATGGTCTAATTCTATACCCAGCGCGCACTCTCATGTGATAATTTTGTAGAACTTTTCATTTTTTAGAGATGAGCTAGATATTCGGTGATGGATTTACGCGATATTTTTATAAAAAAAAAGATATTTGGTCAAATTTACGCGTTCAACTACAAATCAGATGGGTTAAACTGTTAGACCAGAGACTCTACTGAAAAGTTCAATCACTTAAAAGATAGACATGTCGTTAGAAGAGGAGCTTGCTGACAACATTGAGGAGGAAGATGTCAGCCAACTCGAAATTGAAAAGCTTCAAAGGCCACAAAGGGCCTTCACCACTCCTGAGATCAAATCCTATATTGCAATTCTAACATCAGCATTGGGTGGGATAGATCATTCATCAAATCTTGAGGTACCAAAGTATAAGCTTGGTGATGAAGCTCTGTTGTGTCTACAGGATATCAAGAAATGGTTGATGACATATGATGATAAGGAGAACTCTTGGGTAGTTGCCATCGCATGTGCCGAAAGTGGACTTGTCAATGATCTAACAACAATTATATGTCTATGGCTAGATCACTCAAATAAGAAGAAATCCTTCTCCGGATACTCAAAGGACTATGATACCAAGATAGCAAGAATCTCCCTTTATCTACTGATGCTGTTAACCTCACCGGTTTACTTAGACAATGGGATGTATAAGGAGCAATTAGAGAACTACAGCAACTTGAAAAAGTATCAACTGAGTTATAAAAAGCATTTATTAACTTTCAGAGATGGCCTCGTTTTGAAAGCTATTATAAAACTGACACTACCAGTATTAGCATTGAAGGACTCTGACAGAAAAATTTCAGACGTTGGGGTTTTAAGACTTTGCCTATTGTTGCTCAGAAATCTGCTTGCAATTGAGCCAGCTGCAATAGCCAAACAGACGAAAAGATCAACCAAACCAACTGAACTGAACTCGAACCTACCGACTGGTGTCAATGAAGATGATATAGGCATAGCTGCCTGTATTACTGCATTCCAATCAAACCTGGTCTTCACATTCATTCTCACCATGTGCGCATCGTTAGCTGAGGAACAAGATGGAGAATTTCTTGCCTCGATATTATTAGAGATGATACACTTTTTAACCAGGAATCTGAGACCAGACTACGTCATGGCACAACAGGGAACTGAAGGCTCAAGTAGGAATGGCGCTTCACAATCTAGTTTGGGGTTGGGTGATTTATTGTCCAAAGAGAAATCACTAAAGGCGAAATTTCAAAAGAACAGCTCAAGTAGACATGGAAGGTTCGGTACGCTGTTATCTTTACAGACACCAGACATGGGGAGACTCACAGTATCAGGATCGGGGAATTTGTTAGAAAGACAGAACCCGTTGAAAGCGTTCGAAGCTCATAAAGGCTGGCATAAAGCGCAAAGGTTCAAATACGATATTGACGAGGAGGTTCTATATCCTGAGACCAGAATCGGAACTACTAATCAAAAGCACTTCCACTCATTCGTTTGCGATTTTATCGATGGGTCCTTGAATCCAATGATGAAAGCTACAACGCGTTATTTCATTTCTCAAGATGATAAGAAGACTACCAAACAGAAGATGTACTACTTATCACTAATCTCGTGGTTTCTTGAAGCTACAAGACTACGATATGGTTCTGATATCGCAAATGTTGAATATGGTTTGGTGGGAGATGTTCTATCGGAGGAAGCTTTCAGATTGATTTTCAAATATCTAAGTGAGAGTCAGGAGTCAAAACAATGGGGCCTTGCACATGCTGGTTTGCTTGCATTCAAAGAAGTATTCTATATAGTTGGGGCAATGTCAAAATCTAATGAAGATGAATATCGTGTAACTGCATCAAATATAAAGGACAGATTATTTCATAAGGAAGAGTACTTTGATCTACTAAAAGACTTTCCAAGAGATGCAGAAAAAAGGGCACCTGAATTTGTTGATACTTGTGTTGATCTGGTTGATGTTATTTTAAAGACATTTGAAGAATATTCTAAGGAAGATTTGAGGAAGGTTATTATAGAGAAGAAGAAGGGAAATGGCAGTAGGCTTTTAACCTTCGAACAGATTGCAATCAACGAATTGGATGTCGAAAACACAGAAGAGCTCGATATAGTATCTGAAAAGTATTCAAAAGAAAGGAAGAAGAAGTTTGAAAAATATCAAAAAAAATTTGCTACACATAGTACTATCAGCACATTTATAAACTACTTGAGCAGATACGAAGACCTATCAGAAAGCAGTATCAAGAAGGCCATAAAGTTTTTGCATCGGACCTTCTTCGATAATAAAATGCACTCTTCACTATACCGCCTGGATTTTTTATATATCCTACATTCAATGTTATCAGATGAGGGTTTGCCAAAAGCAGCACGTATACGGACTCACGTTAGTCAGTTCCTCACTCACTATATGAGGCAATTGAAGAAATCCTTGGATGCAACACCTGGGCTTTACGTTGAAATGCTTTTTCCAATAATAAACAATGATAAAGGTGTGAGGCACTATCTGGAAACGGGTGAGTTGTACGTAGAGCCACCTGCAAAGATATTTGAAGTCAAAAAGATTGCACATATTAAACATGCCGAAGAGTTTGATCTGGAACAAAAGGTTGCCATCATGGTTGCCTCATTAATTGATGATGATAAAAGGGAACTGATTGAATGGGTGTCTAGTGAACTGGAAGGAGTTTCAAGAGCTAGAACACTAGCTTTGGTTCCTTTGGTATACAATGCGGACACAGCAGATGCACAAGACAAGCAAGTTGAAGGTGGTACTACAAACGCTGCTGAAGAAGCTGCAGTTGAGACGTTCAATGAAGTAGAGTCAATTGTGATCAAGTCAGATTCTACCAAATACATGAAGGCCCTTGTTATGGAACCAAAAGTTAGATTTATCTTAAAGTTAGCAGGGTTTCAACTACCATCTACCACTGAAGAAGATTGTGTGTTTTTAAAGACCACTGATATAAAGAATTTGAACGAAGTCACAATCTATGTTTCCAAATACTTAATACATCCCTTTGATTTTGGTAACGGCAAGGTTGCCAAAGATTTCATTCAAATAAAGAATGTTTATTCTGAGGAGACAAATAAGGATGGTGGACTTGGTGCTGACAACTCTGACTATGACAGATATAATAGTGATGACTATTCGAGCGAGGACATTGCCTTTGAAGTGGATGGACAAGCAGAAACGACTTCTTATGACATTGACCTTTTAGACAATTTGGAAGAAACAATAAGTCGAAACTCAGAAAATTTACCAAAAGGTGTTGCCAGATCCAAGAATAAGAAAGCAGATCGTGGTGAACGCCGTCGAAATAGTGGTGATAAGAGATCTAACAGATCTAAAAAATCACGCCGTAGGGCTGATTTGGCAATGCACGAATTATCTGAAGATGATACACGTGAGAGTCAACAGAAGAAAAAGAAGGAAACGAGAACCAACATCATTTCATCCAAATATATTCTCGATTCTGACGACGAAAGTGATGAAGAAGCTGATAGAGCGTTTTTCGAAAGAGAACAACAACTACGTGAGCTATTAAACCAGCATGGCGGTACCTTAACTAGTGAGCAATTCAATGAGTTTTTGAGTGGGCGATTGAGAGCTTCACAGGCTAGCAAATCTATTGAAGGTCAGGAAGATGAGGTTACTAGTAGTCTCGAAAGTCAATCAAAAAAGAGACAGAGTCTGACTCCTGAGCTAGACTTGCCAGAGCAGAAGAGGGCAAAATTATCCCTCGCAGATAAGGGTTTTGATTTGAGTAATTCATCCAATGACGAACTTGAAACGGACAAGAGTGATGTTAGTGACATTGAACTAGATAGTTCAAATGAAGATAATATATCGAATACACAACCCTTAGAATCTGATAATGATGATGATATTCGTCTTGACACTCCAGATACACAACCAGAATCAGAGGAGACTACCAAGACAACACAACTGATCCCAGAAGTCGATGGAAGCGAGAATGAAGAGGAAGAGACCACAGTAAAGAGGAGAAAAGTAAAGGTTATTTTTGATGATGACGATGATGACGAATAGAACGTATTATTAATACATAAAGATACAAATGCATTTAGAAAAACAAAGATAACTTAAAAGCGTAAACAAATCTCTTGAAAAATACTCAAGCTGCACAGTGTGAGTCACTATCACCATTGATAGACGCTATTATTGTTTGAGTCGAAGATATGAACATCACGGCAAATCCGAATATGATACACGCATAATAAGGAATTTTCCTTCTCCAACTTTTAGATTTTTTGGTCATTTGAAGGTTACACAATGGGGGAAGTATATATGCCATTATTGAAGCTGTTGTGGCACCAATGAGCTCAAACAATGCACCCAAATTACAGGTGAGTAACGAGACACTCATGGTCAACGTAACCAAAATGGTAGTGAAAATGATATGACCCTTGTTGGAAAGTTCTGGACTAGATGATTGATTGATGTAGTATAAATCTCTCAAGACATCTCTTAATACAAATATTTCTAGAGGATATGTTGTCAACATGTTGAATCCAAAGCAAAACCTAGCAATATTTACCACAAAGTCATCACTTGCAAAATTATTCAAGATGTTACCCTTTGTATTGTCTTTGAAAATGAAATATCCACCAAACCCAATGAGGGCAATTGCAATCATGGATACAAAACAACTAGCATGGGTTAATTTGGCAAACCTATTTAGGCTTGGGTTTTTCAAAGAATGGAAAATGAAACTAGTATTATGGTGGCATACCAATGCAAATGATATAACACTGATTCCTTGAAAGATTCTTGGGGTTATAAACATTGAAGATAAAGTGATTTCGCCCTTGAGGTCTTTGGATATCTGAGGTCCTCTGATCAAAACAATCAGTATGATAACAGCCATACTGACAAGAGCCAAAGCACTAGCTTTAGCTAATTTGGAGATATCTTTACTAAGAGATAATGGGAATGATATTGTAACAGTGACAAATGTAATAATGAAGTTTCTTGAAAAGACAAAGGACCAAAATGAACTATCAACGTATTTAGGGAAAAAAGATCTTAAAATATGAGGTATTGTATCACCTATTATAATACAAAATCCAATGGATCCACCAAATGCAAATAGAGCTTGAGCAAAAATAATGACAATTTTACCCTTTTTACCAAAACAGTGTTCAACGGTATCTTGATAACTTGATTTACCAGACAGTTTTAAATTGATTACAATTAACCGTATTGTGAAGTCTACCAAGATGGTTAGAACGATTAATGCCAAAACACCACCCAATACACCACAATTACTCATGGCAAAGGGAGTACCAATGGCTCCAGCACCAAGAATAGAATTAGCCATATTCATAAAGGCCATTTTCAAGTTTGATTTATCTTTGAGAACGTTATCAAGTTGAAACTGAGTCTCATGAAGTTCCACATCGTGTAGTTGTTCCTGATCAACCTCGTAGTCTAACGATTCTAGATCACTGAAATTATCAAGTTCAAAAGAATCTCTGGAGCTGTTGTTATCATTATCATTATGAGCATTAGTTGTGGATGAGCTAGCTCTGGGCGTTGCTGTGCTTTGATCGTGCTGTGGAATCTGAGAATACTTGAGTTCAGACATCTGTTCAATGATCTCAACACTGTTAGTATCCAAATACTCTTTAAACCTTGGTCAAAGGTCTTTTTTTCCACTGATAATTTAACGTGGTCATAAATGTCGGATGTACTAAAATTAGCGAGATTATTAGTTTTGATTTTGAAATTATGGTTGATCTTGGCGTTCACTACACTTAATGTATACAGGTAAATTTTCATTAAAAGATAGAAATTGAATAGGCTGAGTTACTATAAATGCTGATGATCATATTCCACCACCACTTATCTCCAGTACCCTTTCGTAGATCTTACTTAACTCGTAGTGGAAACCTTGGATATTTGATTTTTCAAAGACATCATTAACCACAATGAGTCTTGATCTCTCAGCAATTGCAATTATCCTTATGGCCTCAGTCTTACTTACTGGTTTAGCTCCAGGGATCGTAGACCCATCGATGAGTTTGGATAGCTTTATGTCTAAAGAGTCTAACATTTTCAGTAGAATTCTTGGAGTTTCAATCTTGTCTTGGATGGGTAGCTTCACTATAAAGTCTAAAAGGTCATTGGCTATTGCTATCAAGTAATCAGTTTGACCGAACAAGGTTGATTTGAGTTGTTTATATTCTTCTTTGGTACGGGGTTGTGAAGAGTTGTCAATTGATAACCATATGAATTTGATCAGTTGGTTGACATCTATTAATAGCTCTTGTAAATCTGTGTAACCGATAGCCTCGTTCAATCCAAAGCTCTGTACGAATTTCCTTTGTATATTCAACAAATGAGAGTCAACGTAACTTTGGAACTTGAGTTGTTGCGAGTTTGTCAGTCTCCTGTTTTGATTGTTGCCAATGTTTAGTGTCAATGGTGATTGAACTATATCAACCGGTTTGTAATCATCCTTTAATTCGCCAATTGGTAAGTTTGGAGAGGTTGTCTCGGATAACGTTTCTATTTCAGGATTTAAGTCTAAAAAATCAAGCTCACTTTCATCAATTGGTTTAATAGAAGTGCAAGATGATTTCATCTCTTCCTCCTTATAAGCTGGTGTAGGACTTGATGGTTCTTGATCATAACTCATTGTTCATACGTTTGTTATATAGGTGTTCAAATGAGAGAAAAAAAGAATCTTGTTCCAATATAAATCAAGCTGCTGATGAGTGTTATTACACTTGATTGTGTTTTTTATTTGTTCAATGTTGTTAATGGTATCAAATGCGAATTAATCTACTGATAATCTCTATTTTTGCTTTAAAAGTGTATAATTCGGAGCAAAGTAAAAATGAAAATTAACATCAACAAAAAATCTATGTACTGCAAGCTTCTACAAGTGCTTAAAAGGATCAAGAACACAACACAGCTTGGATTATAGAAAAAGATGGGACTACTGACCATTCCAGAGCCAGTACGGATAATCTTTGACAAGTTCCCAATTGTCACGTATCCTCCAGTACAACAGTTGACAACCAGTGAAAAATCTGCTATATCAAAAAGACTTTATTCTTATTCCACATCACAAGGTAAAGAATTTTTCAAATCCAATGAACCTATTTTCAAACTTGGTGTTTACAACGTGTTTTTAACAAATGAAAATCTATATCTATCCACTGATCCTTTATGCCTAAGCGTTCAATTGTACTTAGGACTTAAGAATAATATAACTTTACCAAAGTTAAACAACCATCATGATTTGAAAAAAAATTCATTGTTTATCCTTTCATCACATTCAAACTCGAAAGGTTACTTACCCTTGTTCATTGAGGAGGAAAAAGGATCCAATGGTGGTAAAACTGGGAAGAAGTTTGTTAAGCATTTTGAAAGTATCAATGAACTTCATCTGTCAAGAGTTGCAAAGAGTTCGGAACTGATTTTAATTACATTAGTGGACACAGTCATATACGACTACTGGATGACAACAGTCTTGCTCGAAGTTAATGAAGATATTCAATCAAAGATCTATCAGCATAATGTTACAGGAAGTACAAATGTCACCTTTGTCAACAAGTTAGGACTATCATCAGTATTGGCTCAACTATGCTTCAGAAACGGCTTCGATTTGAGAAATCCTAACATTACAGAACATTTCCAATTGGACAGTTATTCCAAAATACATTCAAGTCTGAGTGGGAAAGTTTCCAAAGGTGTTCATTTTGAAAAAGAGAGAAATTTTAGACAGTTCAAGGATACTTTAGACAAGCTTAACCAAGTATTCATTGAACGAGGTGGGAGATTCTTTGAAAGTGGCAGTGATGTTCCATCATTATTGGATATTAAGCTCTCTAGTTACATAATACTAGTCAATGAGCTTTTGAAAGACACTTTTATATATGAAATTATTCAAGAGTATCCAAACTTGAATCAACTGAGTAAAAATGTACTCAAACAAAATTCATAAATCCGTTGAAATGAGAGATACACTAAATCAACTCCAAATTGCATATAAAATAACACATCATTCAATGTAATCTTGATGTAGAATTATGAAACAAGCCAAACTTTGAAGTTTTCAGAAAATTTCTGTTGTCCCGGCTACTTATAAACCACGACCACCTTCTTACATAATCATTCTATCACTTTTTGCCTCAAAAAAAAAAAAAAAAAATGTAGCACATTTCCAAATCTTCCTCTTGTTTCATATTTTCAAGATGCAAGAATCTGAAACAAGTAAAAATCAACTTGAAACCGGTTTTTTTTTTTCTATCATTAAAACCTATTTATTTACAACAATAGCTAATCTATTGAAAGCTGGAATTAACAATCATCCAACTCCTTACATACCCTTCATTGGCAAGTTCTGAACCAACCAACTCACCTTTTAATAGGAATTGTCAAAAGCCATTGCTGTTCAATTCACTAAATCAAAAAGGAACTCAATCTAGCCTAATTCTCCGCTCATTTGTTAATACAGAACAAATATTGAGACTGACAATATCATCTCTCATTGAACGTTACATTCATTTACATCCAACGAATATTCATATAAATATATCACTAACCCCATAAGCCGGTCAATTGATATTGATTGAATAATAAACCGGTCTCTATATTATCAACTTATTAATTTACATATTGTTACAATCCCTCATTCTGCATCTTACAGCATCCAATCATCATAAGTACAGGTTATAACATAAGAGTAACTTTACCATGTCGCTCACTAAGAACACAACAGAGATTAAAGATGAAGGTGACACAGTTGCTCAAGTTGCCCCAGAGCAAGTATCAGAGAATCTAAGGCTAATTGAAGATTTAAAGTTTTTCTTAGCAACAGCACCGGCTAATTGGCAAAAGAATCAAATCATTAGAAGATACTATCTGAATCACGATGAAGGTTTTGTATCTTGTGTGTTTTGGAATAATCTATACTTTGTCACGGGAACGGATATTGTTCGTTGTATTGTTTACAGGTTCGAACTATTTGGTAGGGAAATAATAGATCGCAAAAAATTTGAAGAAGGTATATTCTCAGATTTAAGAAGTTTGAAATGTGGTAGTGATGCTGTTCTAGAAGCTTCAAAATCTCCATTCTTGGGATTTTTATATAAAAACTCATGTCTTAGAACTCAAAAGAAACAAAAGGTATTTTTTTGGTTTAGTGTTCCACATGATCGTTTATTTGCTGATGCTTTAGAAAGAGATTTGAAAAAGGAGATTTCTGATCAAGTTGGTACTACAAAGCCTAAGACTGAACCTTCTTTATCCTTCAAGTACGATCAGAAGAAAAACCTACATGATCAATTATCAGAATATGTTGATTCTCAAAGGAAACTACTTGGTAGTGATGTTTTGGATTCTTTAACTCCAGGAGAAAGTGAATTGACACTGTTGGATAATTCATCATTAACGGATCCAACGGAAGAGTCACTACAAGACCAAGTTCAAATTCAAAGACCACTTCAACAGCAGATAGCACAAACTCAACCACAAGAGTTTGTAATCAAAGAGGAAAACAATGTGCCTGTGATCACACCAGGTAATCTTGACGATGATTTCCCATTAGATTATTTCCCTCAAAATAACGAACCTGTACTGATAGATCCTTCTATTTTTTTCAATCCACCAGATGCCTTTGATGACCAATTCTTGATAGATCAAACATATGCGAAAACACCGTTTAACGTTACGTTTGACAATAGAATTGGTAGTAGGGGTAAAGATGATGATGATAAAGATGATGATGATGTCGATAGCCCAAGTATTTTCATCAATGACTATGATAACAACAATGATAACGAGAATGACGAATATGAAGATGATGTTGTTGTTCCTGTTTCTAACCTTCCAGGATATTATCCTCCTCATTTAGTACAATCTGCAGTAATACCTATTCAAGGTATTGCCACTGCTGGGGGTAATTTCCAATCACAAATAACAAATGGACAATATTATGATAGTCAAATAGCTGGCGAAGACTTGTCATTATATCAACCAGAATATTTTCCAACGTCAGGCCCATCACCTGCCTATTATGGCGGCGCATATACAGTGCAACAACAACAGCAACAACATCCACTATTGATTCATCAACAACCTCAGCAGCAGCAATATCTTGTACAGCAAAATCAACCATTACCACTACAACTTCAACCCACTGCTCAACTAAATTTTCATCCAGCAACTGGATACTATTACGAACAGCAGTATTTTGCAGAAAGTGGTACACCGCAATTCTATCCACCATTTGTCAATGATATTCCAGATGAAGGAGATGATCAACTTTATGATGCCTTTGAAAGACCAACACAGATTAACTCACCATTTGGTAGATTCTTCCCATCATTTGAAGCAACTGCACCACCACCGCCACCATTATCATCCTCAGCTACGAGGTTTAAAATTGCCAAGGGCCCAATTCAACAAAGACATTTCACAAACGTTGTTAATGGTGCAAACAATGTAAGAATATCTAAACCACAGTTGGCTTTAAGAAAAAAGGGATTGGTTTCTAAATCAATTTCAAAGAAGGTGAGCAAAAGTCAAGAGAAGAACTCTGTAAGAATAGTTGAACCATCTGAAGAGTTGGATGAAGCTGTACCGTCTTCATCAAAGAAGGCAAAAGTTTTAAAAGAAAAGAAAGAGTCAATTGAAAAGCCAAAAGATTACGGTGCTAATGCTGATAACAATGTTGATGCAGTCGATGTCGGTGCTAGGGATGAGGCCAACGTTGAAACTGAAGATGAGTACAATTCTCTACCGACCCCTGAATCAACTGCGCCAGAGCTACATGGTAACCTCACTAAGAACACTAGCTCATCAGAAAGTGTAAAACAATAATGATAGATTGAATGAGATAGAGTATGGACAACATCTACGGGCCACCTCGGTATAAATCTATAGACTTCTAATGTTTTAATATAAATGACAAATAGCTTAAACTGCTCATGATAAATATATTCAGAGAACCATGTAGATATCGGTGGGTTAATGAACCATCAAGTACATCTGTAAGTATATTAACATATGCACATCTTATCACATCATTTTAAATGATAACGAGAAAAAAAAAATAGGATCAATCAATCCTGTAAAATTAGTTCCGATCACATGCTTTGGCATCTTAGGCTTAATCGGGTAGTTAATCGGGTGCAGGAAATATCTCTGTTATATGTGAATACCGGTAGGAGCGCGCATAACTTGATAATCCGTCACTGAAAAATTGTCAATTTAACTCAAAATTCTAGATTGACACAACAATTTTTATTTTAATGACGCAAATCATAAATTCCAAACTTTTATTTATTAACTCATTTTGTACTATTTAAAAATTTGACTTGAAGGGATCATCCATCACACAAAATTATAAACCATAGACAATTGATCTATAAATTTTATCTTAGTACATAATTATAGGGGCAAATATTTTGAATTCGCTCTCTTTAAACAGGGTAGATTTTTGTATATCTTTTTATTGAAGATCTAATCATTTCTTATAAACTTATCTCTTCCTGTATATCTGTCTCTTGATCTACACTATTAATTCAATTGAGTTCAAAGAAAATAAATATAAAAAGGGACGTAAAGTACATGCCTCAGTTGTTGAAACAGATTTAAAACAATTTGTATATAGTAGTTTTGTTTTAAAAATCTTTCCTTTGATCTGTTTTTGTCCCCTTTCTTTTGCCAATATTCTCCATACTCAAAAGAAAACCAAAAAAAAACTCCCAATTTAGGAAGGAACGAAAAAAGCGTAGCCCAAGAATATAAAAAAAAAGTCCAAAAACACACAACAAAAAAAGCTAAACAGGTTCAAAAAAGAGGCAAAGGACAACAGAACACTTTTATATGAACAAGATCTGACATCAATCAAGATTTATCACAGCGGCAAAGATTAAAGATTTTCAATCACACACATTATATAGAACACAACCTCTAAGAGGAAACTCATTGATAAATCCCAGATATTCTTTTAACTGCTCTTGGTTGGCATCACTACCATAAACATTTTTTTGAAACAACAACAACAAAGAACAAAAGGCACAAAACAACCACCACCATTCAACAAAGGGTATAGTATTTGTAAATTCACTACATCCACTCACATTGCATATCAAAAGATAGTATATCTATATCCATCTTTCTCACACTTTATTGTCTTGTTTTTTCCCGCTTTCCTTTCCAGCTAATCCATAATCATCATCATTTAAAAGCATTCTCAAGAACTAAACATATCCTGTCAGCGCTAGAGACAAAGTTCATGACTCAACATTAGAAACACAACAGCATACTCATATCTCAACAGTCAAATAATTATCAATAGTGTACTTTTCATTAGGAGGTTTGTTATTTCCAATTCTGGTACTTTTTATTTTTACTATAACTTCAAAGCTAATTAATCTCACCTCATCACATCACATCATATCGCTATAAGAATAAATATAACAACATCAGAAGAACTCATTATACAAGATTCAATATTTAAATCCCCAAAATTAACAATTAGACTGCTTTTTTTTCTTCCAACAGTTTTTTTATATTTTATTTTTGTCTAGCTTATATTGCTTTTACTGCTTTTATTCAACCAGCTTGCTCAAACTGTCGTACAACAATCTATCAACTTCTCCCTCCAACTAAAGACTCATAGTACATAAACTACCCTTGCCAAGGAAAAATGGCTACAGAATATGAGCTTTATAAAGAAGGTGGGTTGTTGAATGGTAAATACCAGAAATTAGAAGATATCAGTAAAGGTGCATACGGTATAGTCTCATTAGCTAAAGATATCCAAAGTCCTAAATTGGTTGCAGTTAAATACATATTTAAATTAGATGATGAAGGGGTTTCCAAGAAAAATGATCATAGATTTTCCAAATCTTTAACTGTTAAAAAAATGGATGACGATATTTGTGAAGAGGCATTACATGAAATTGCCATTCATGAGAAATTAGGATTTCATGAAAGTATCATTTCATTCTTGGATTGTTTTAATTCTTTTATCATTTTAGAGTATTGCTCTCGAGGTGATCTATACGAGGCTATCAAGGCCGATATTGGTCCAACTTCAACAAGGGATATAGTCAATGTTTCATTACAGTTGGTTAGTGCCGTTGAATATGCTCATTCGAAATCCATATACCATCGTGATATTAAGCCTGAAAATATCTTAATTGCCGATGATTGGTCCATTAGACTATCAGATTGGGGGTTAGCTTCCACTTCAAGATATTGTAATGATTATGGTGTTGGTTCTGAAAGGTACATGGCTCCAGAATTATTTGATGAGTCAAATGTTCAGATTTATGATGCTGCTAAATGTGACATTTGGTCAATTGGTATTTGTCTTTTGAATTTGGTATTTCATAAATCTCCATTCAGTGCTGCCAATGAATCTGATAAATCTTTTAGTTATTTTGCACGTAACCGTGAGGCATTATTCGATATTTTTTCAACCCTTTCATTGGATTTTTTCACCGTCTTACGTTACTGTTTAACCATTGATCCGGATAATAGAGATTTAAAGACAATGAAACAAGAGTTATTAAACGTTCAAAGTTTAACAATAGATGACGATTTGAAATACATTGAAAGTGAAACTGATGTTGAAGACTCTCAAGTCAAACCAATTCCTATTAAGGCTCCTGAAACTAAAATCAGTAAGAATTCAACTTCTAAATCATTTGCCATTCCAACTCCAAATGTTAACATTACAAATCATTTCGATCAATTCAAGAAAGAAACCTTTGTTAGAAAAGATTATTTCACACCACCTTCAGTGTCTGCTCATTATATGGAAAATTTTGAAAATAATCGTAAGGGTTTATACCAACCTCCACATCAAAGACCAAATACTCCAAAAAGTTCTGGTAGTCATTGGATTTCATTGAATCCTAATAAGAAGACATCAGCAAGAAAAAGACGCTCATTCAATTCGTTCTCTTCCGGGAGTGGTAACAAGTATGTACCACCTAAATTAAGGCCACATGCAGCAAACTCTCAAATTCAAACTGGGAAATCTCCATTACACACTAGCATTGCTCCTCATGATGCACTTGTATTTGAAGATGATGATCAACTATTTGTACTAGAAGAAGCTGATACTCCAAATACAACAACAGATCAATCTGGTATTGATGGTTTTAGTGATTTGTTAGACAATCTTGCAATCGAGGAAGATACTGATCTCAGTGAAAGCGATGGCTCTTCTGCACCATCCTTGTTGATACCAACACCTTTACATGATAAGGGCAACAAGGCATCATCTTCAACTATTCATAATAGGAAACACTCATCAGATGATGGTAAAGGTCGTCGGAATTCTCATGAGAGGAAAGTTTATGTGCCACCTCATCATAGATCAGATTTCCAACCACAGGTGAAGAAAAGCTGGAATTTCAATAATACAGCAAGTAATCATGCTCATCATTATGCTAATAGTCAAAATACTCAACGTCACCATGAACACTATAATCATCACCATAATCGCTACAACAATCATCAAAGCTACTATCATAATCCTCAGCATAAGGACTATCATGTCGATCATTCAACAGCTTATCGCAGAAGACACAGTACAGCTTTTCAAACTAAAAGAGATCTTATCTCTTCATCTGTTCCAACCAGAAAGACTAACTGGTTCAAACATCGTCAAGCTTCTCAAAATAAAGATGATGGAAATTTGACAGACTCCAAAGAGATGAAGATCACTATAGACTATGACTTTGAAGATGATTATTTAGATGATGATGATTTCGAAGATTCTGAGCTTTATAGGAAATTTGCCTCAAGGGTTGGGAAACCTACAGAAACTGATACCTATGATGGCGTTAGTAAAAACAAAAAATCTGAGTATGTTGAGGTTGACGGTGTTTTGAGGAATGGAACTGTCAGAGAGTCCATCAGAGAAGTTTCTGCTGATCTTGAGTAGGTAGCAGATACTACATTATGGCCATATCTCTAGTCAAAGAACCTTTAGTAATTTTTCAACGTTGACATTGAGAATCTATTTTGTCGTTTTCAAGCTAATCTTTTATGTCTTTGGGTTTATCACATATATTATTACTTTTTTTAATCCATCATGGAACACAACTATTTGCATATTATGTCATTATGCGGCATAGTTGTCTCCCTCCACCACATAATTTTTTATATCACATATCATACCACCATCTATCGTTATTTTATTACGTTTAAAGCCTTGATTTTTTTTTTTTTTCGGATTTCAATTTTTTTTTTCTGTGATAGATCTGTATATCTCATTATATCAATACTATTGTGTTGCATATTTGCCACGTTTCTGAAGCTGTAGTTATTGAACAATATCTCGAAATTGATTAGATGGTTCTACGACTTACAAGCTCGAGTTTATCGTATTTTGAGTGTCATTATTATTTAAAGTCAATTAAAATGATGAGCAAATGGAACTTTACTCTTTTTCTATTTTTTCAGAACAAACACCAATCCTAAAACAGCAACTGCTATTATACTTCCATACTTCTTCAAGATTGATTTATCAGATGCTTTACTCTGTAAGACATTTGAGGCAAATGTATTGATGATTGAAGTGTTTGCTTTTTTAATTGAACGTTTGTGCAGAGTTTCATCATCAGTAAAATTCCCTTCAATAGGGAGGTCAAAATTGGCATGGTTCAAAAGATAAAGAATATCATCTTCAATTTCATCAGAGACAACGTTTTGAACATTACCGAAAAATTCTGTTAATAAAACGTCATTTGGATCTCTTTTGTAAAGATCAGTTCTAACACCTGCATGAGAGTGTATATCTTCATGAGTATATGAGTTGAATAAATCTTGAAGAGTCTTTGTTGAATTTTTGGCAACGTTCTGTTCAAGGAATTCCAAGTTATAGTATGTGAATCTATCTATAACTGCAACTCCAATTTCAACATCACTATGATGAGAATATGAACTTTCATCCAATTCAGAGGATCCAACAGCTAAGATGTTTGGTGAGTAGAATTTGGAGTACATAGTATTAGCCTGACAAGTGTCAATCATGAAGAAAATTTCATTATATCTTTTCTTTTCATGCATCTGTTCAAAAGCATCAGCAATATCCCAAGAGCTAATCTCTTCAGCATCTTGAAATTTTAAAAATTCATTACCACCATGACCAGTCATATATATGAAGATATTAGAATTCTCATCGGTCAACAACCTTTTCGAACGTGGATGATCTGGTCCCCAACGATCAGTTAAAAGCCTTATAAAGTTCTCCACAGTGACTTCATATCCTCTATAATCAACTTCAATACTATCACCGTATAGATCGATAGCCCTACCAGCATTGTTGAAAACAGATCCTGGGAATAAGTTACGTGGATTACAAGCCACATCATCACTTAACATTAATATGATCTGGGAGTCTGGAATACCTAGCCTTTTCACCGTTCTATACATACTAAGAACGTTGGCCATATGTCTATAGTTGAACCAAAATCTTGATGTTGAAACCAATACGGCCCAGTTATTTGTATGTTGAGTTGAAGATTCAGTTTCAGCAGCTATAGTAAGACATAGCGAGGACAGTACCAAAGTCCATAACCATGATATGCTTAACTTCATTGTAGATCCGAGTCTTTCTGCGTATTAAATCTATATCTTCTTCTTCTTCTTCTACTTCGTAAGTGGAAATTTAAGATGTTTGTTTTGTGTTAGTAATTAGGATTTTGCTATGTTTTGATCAAATTTATCCGAGCTAGAAAAAAAAAAAAAAATTGCAAGTAAATACCACGAATGTAATCAATAGATGTATATTGTTTAGAAGTTGAATAGCGTAGATTGTTGAATTAATATGGAACAAATATAACTAATTTGATCCACAAGGTACTTATTAATTAAAAGAAAATAAGTCGAAAGGAATAAGAGCCTTGTTTTGTCAGTGTAAATGCTTCTTATACAAAGACTGCCACTCTTGTGGTTGCCAATTTGTCATAATGCATCAAAGAGAACTAGACTGATTAGCCTTTCGTCAAGGGTACGACATTATGCGACAGCCTTAAAGCCAGCACTGGAGATCAATAATCAATTTCAACTAAGACCATATCAAAAGGACTGTATTGATGCTTGCTTAAAGGAGATTGAGAATGGACACAGAAGAATTTCTGTTAGTCTCCCCACTGGTGGTGGTAAGACTGTTGTCTTTACTAATTTGATAGACAAGGTACGGCCCAAAAATGATCAAGGTGATAGAACAATGATTTTGGTTCATAGAAAAGAGTTGGCAATTCAGGCTGCTGAAACTTGTAAAAAAACGTATCCAGATAAGATTGTTGATATAGAAATGGGGAAGTATCATGCTACTCCTGAGGCTGATATTATTATTGCATCTGTGCAAACTTTGATAAGAGGAAGATTAGATAAATTTGATCCTGGAGATTTTAAACTAATCATCGTTGATGAATGTCATCATGCAGCTGCTGATTCCTATGTTTCAGTTCTTAGTCATTTTGGAATCAAAAGTGTATCTGATTCGGATTCTTTAAATCAAGAGATTGCTCTTGTAGGCGTTTCAGCTACGCTAACAAGAGATGATGAAAAATCTTTAGCTACTGTTTTCGATAAAGTTGTGTACCATTTGAGCATTGAGGAGTTGGTATCTCAAAATCATCTTTCCGATGCTAAAGTTACCACTGTCACATTACAAGATGCTGATCTAAGCAAAGTCAAATCTCGCAAGGATGATTTTGTCATCAAAGGTTTATCTGAGGAAGTTAACAAGGATTCAAACAATGAAATAGTTCTGGGAACATACCTTCATTTTAGAGATACAGAAAATGTCAAATCAACTTTACTCTTTGGAGTTAATATTGAACATGTTGAGACTTTATGTAAGTTGTTTAGAGAACGTGGTGTCAATGCTAGATTTGTCACTTCCAATACCAAAAGTGATGAAAGAGATCAAGTGATTAAGGATTTTAAAAATGGGAAAGTTCCAGTGTTGATGAATTGTGGTATTTTCACTGAAGGTACTGATATGCCTAATATTGACTGTATTCTTTTGGCCCGTCCAACTAAATCAAGAATTTTATTGACACAGATGATAGGACGTGGTTTAAGACTTCATACATCCAAGGATTTCTGCCATATTGTGGATTTTGTTGGAATCAATAGTAATTCGATGGTTACAGTCCCTTGCTTGAGTAATCTTCCACCTGATTATATATCGACTGGTCAATCCTTTGAAGAGATGGACAATGAGAAGATAAAGTTGGATGCCATTAAAGAAAATGAAAAAACATTATTAGAAGAATCTCGTATCAAAGAAGTTGAAGCGCAGAATTCAAAGAAACATCAAGAACTGTTACAACTGCAGAGAGACTTATTGCAAAATACTCAAAATACTGATAAAGAGACAGCTTCAAACCTTCGTGATATTGAGTTCTCAACGTTTGACAGTCTATATGATTTTATCAATACAAAGCATGGTATGAAGGATGACAGCCAATATATTTTTGAATCTCGATATTCCTGGTTCAGAGGAGACACTAATAACGAGTGGATATTAGCTTTACCAAATTCTGACACAAAACATCTAAGGCTTGAAATACATCCTTATGGAATTGATGGGAACTCGTTTTTCAAAAGAGTTTCGAACGACAATATTTATCTTAATACACCAAAGGTCAATGTTAAGGAAAAGCTTTATACACTAGCATTGTACCAAGAGAATCCTAGATTCAAACATAGAAGAAACTTTTATGAAAAGAGATGGAAGGCAGGGTTACTTCTTCCAGTATCTGTTGACATAAGGGCACCACTTGCACATGCTGAACGTTTAATTGTTAATACATCAGGGTATATTGATCATTCACGTCATGCTAAATGGAGAACCGCAGAAGCGACCAAGAAACAAGTGAGAGCGTTGACCACCATAGTGAAAAGATCATTGACAACTTTGCCAGTCGAAGTGAAGACCAGATTAGTTGATATGATACCAACTCTCTCCAAAGGAACAGTTTCCGATGCCTTGAGTAGTTTCAAGATTGGTCGTGTCAGGTCACTGAGATATGTCCTCTCAAAGTACATCAAAAAGGCAACAGCTGAAGAATCTAAAAGCCAGGATACAGTAACAGGCCAGCAAATCATTGACCAAGGTTACAATGAAGCTAAAAGCTGAAGTTGATTAATAAATGATACATAGCGCATTAGAACTTTACTAGTAGATTCTATCTTGTATATCAAGCTTTGATTGACACAAAGTTGAGTATAATTTGATTTGGTACTGACGTAATAAATCGTCGTAAAAGTTCCTGATCTGGTAATTACTCAAATTGGACTCGGTAATTTCTCGATTTCCCAAAAAATGTACAAAATCAAAATCAAAACCTTACACAACGATGCTTTGACAGAAGAGAAATCCAGTTGAATGTCAGCAGTTTACCCTTCTCCTACTGTTTGATCTACCATTGTGAGCCGGTAAATTTAGGAGTCATATTTTAGTGATTGTACTATTTGAAAGATATTTCAGCAAAGCGTTATCTGATAGTCACGTTACAAGATTTTCATTTGTCATTTTTATAACACGCAGTCTTAAAGAGGTTATCACTTTATTACAATGTCAGTAACGACAATTACTGAGGCAAGTCCATTGCCATTGCCCAAGTTAGAAATTGCTATAGATCCTGTCACTGTTGTGGTCAAAGAATGTATTTTAATCTCTTCCTCTATGAGAAAGATCTCCAAGTTTTCACAATCTGGTGTTGCTGCAATTTTGGGAGGAAACGGAGCGGACTTATTCAATGACGAGAATGAGTTGAATAAATTTGGTCTAAACTCTAACAACGGCCATAGTCAAAGTATTAATGATCCTCTTCTTTCCGGATTCATACAACTGAGGTTGATGCTGAACAATTTAAATGACTTGAATGATGTCGATTCGCTCACTTTATTACAACCATTCTTACTTGTTATTAAATCAAGTTCCACAAGTGGTAATATAACTTCACTTGCCTTGGATTCGTTAGCCAAATTCATCAACTATGGAATCATATCTAGTGATTCTAAGAATCTTGTCTTCACCCTTACACATATCATAAACTCACTTACTCATTGTCGTTTCGAAGCTTCTGAACAATCATCAGATGACGCTGTACTTTTGAAAGTTTTAAGATTATTGGAGTCCATTATAGATTCCAATTTGGGTTATCTTGTATCTGATGAGGTGGTTTTTGAAATTGTTCAAACATCTCTATCGTTAGCTTGTAACAAGAGAAGAAGTGAAGTGTTACGTAAAGCTGCTGAATTGACGCTCTATGGAATATCAAAAAAGATATTTTTGAGATTGGACACAATAGAACCTGAGAGTCACCAACAGATTGTTGAAGAGACTCAAGATTATTTTTCAGGCGAATTGGGGCGTGATATTGGTCCTAATGAAGATATAAGTGCTAGTAAGAAATCATTTGAAGTGCCTGAAGAGGCAGAGAAACCATTTGGTCTTTTAGCTATTAAGCAATTTCTTGGACTATTAATTTCCATGACAGCTCCAGAAAATCAGCTCAAGCACACCGAATCTACAAAGGTATTTGCCCTATCGTTAATCAGATCAGCTGTTGAGCTAAAGGGTGATAAATTTTCAAAATTTCCAAGCCTCTTAAATTTGATAGCTGATTCTGTCTTTAAGCATACCCTACAAATAATTCAAACGATCAATTCACTACCTGTTTTACAGAGTGCTTTACAACTATTTACAACTCTATCACTTACGCTTGGTGAATACTTACAACCACAAGTGGAGCTTACCTTGACAACAATATTCAAGATAATACTTCCTTCACAGCAAAATAAAGATAAAAAAGGTACAGCCAAATCAGGAAAATCAACACCCATCGATGGCTATCAGAAAAGTCCATCAGCTAAAGAATTGATAATAGAAGAAATATCAATTCTCTGGACAAGATCACCAAGGTTGTTTGTCGATCTATTTATAAATTATGATTCCAACTTCCACAGACATGACCTAACTATACAATTGATCGACTTCCTATCCAGTCTATCCCTTCCCGAAAGTGCTCTTTTCTCAAGTGATAGTGTACCACCAACATGTTTGGAAGGTCTGTTACTATTCATATCAAATCTACATGAGGAGATCAAGACAATTGAGTCATTTTACGCTACGCCAGTACATGAATTAGTGCTCAATAAACTTAAGAAAAAAGAATTTATCACTGCCACTAATATTTTCAACTCAAAACCTAAAGATGGGTTGAAAGCTCTTGCTGAAAGGTGTTTCATTCAAGCTGCAGATAACGCTGCAGAAGTTGCAAATTTCTTTCATGAAAAATCTAGTAGGCTAAACAAAAAAGTCCTTGGTGAATTCTTAGCAAAGCCAGCAAATACGGATCTGCTGAAAGAATTTATGGCAGTGTTTGATTTTAAAGGCTTGCGTGTTGATGAGGCTCTAAGAATTATATTGAAGACTTTCAGACTTCCTGGTGAATCTCAACAAATCGAACGACTGGTGGAGACATTTGCTGCTCGCTACGTTGCAAGTCAGACTGATACAACAGAAAATGGAGATCCTAAGGCAAAAGAAGGTGCCTTAGATGGTTCCCAAACTCAAACAACCGAAGAACTAGAACCTGTTAGACCTGATGCTGATGCTGTTTTTGTATTGAGTTACTCTATCATCATGCTTAATACCGATCTTTACAACCCTGTTATTAAATCTCATATGACTATTGACGATTACAAAAAGAATTTGAGAGGTGTTTATGGTGGTAAAGATTTTCCGTCGTGGTATTTGGAAAAAATCTTTAAGTCCATCCAAGACAAGGAAATTGTAATGCCAGAAGAACATCATGGTTCAGCACAATGGTTTGATGATTCTTGGAATAATTTGATCTCTGCTAACTTGTCTCTCCCACTTCAAGCACAATCAACTGATGACTTCTCGATGAATGATATACTACAGTTTGAGAAATACATCTTTCAAACTACATTTCCAAAAATATCATCCACTATCTTCAAAATTTTTGAAGTTGCTTCTGATGATCAAGTTATAACAAGAATGATTACCACTTTGGATCAATTGGCTCAAATTGCCGCATTTTTCAAGTTAGATTCTCTCATAGACGAGCTAATCTCTCAACTTGCAGATCAAACATCTTTGACTGGTGAAAAGATACAAGTTGACCCAATAAATGGCAACGGCACATCATTAAAACTAACTAAGATCAAAGTTGAAGGCGGTGAGACCATCAATGTAAGCAGAACATCGGTTTTGTTTGGTTCAGATTTCAAAGCTCAATTGTCAACTGTTATTCTTTTTAGAATAATCAAGAGAAATATTGCAGTCTTGAATACTAGTTGGTCTCCAGTATTAACTGTAATAGTCACATTGATACAAAATGGCTTGATCGATCCTAATTTCATTGAGTCATTTCAGGAACAATATAAACTACCTAAACTTCCAAATATCAGACCTGAGGTGGTCTTGACAAGATCTGCTGCGACTAAAGGTTTATTTTCAACATTTGCCTCTTACTTAAAAGGTGAAGATGAGCCAACAGATGAAGAGGTAGAATCTACATTGTCAGCACTTGATTCTGTGAAATCTGCCAACGTCAGCTCTCTATTTGAAGATTTAGATGCAGTCAAGGCGCATAAGAAGGCACTAATAGAAGCAGCATACAAATTACTACCTCAAGAAGCGACTACTAAGAGCAGTAGCTACTTCGAGGCACAGTCCTTTTTTTTACTTGACCTACTGATTGCTTTGATCTTGACTTTGGAAAATGCTGAAAGCTTTTCTCTTGAGGTATATCAGTACATTGATGATAAGATATCAAAAAAAGACGAATACAAACTTAGAACCAGTAGTTTCGTGAGACTGATCACATATAAGCTCATCTTGGTGCGTTCTTTGGAAGTTGTAAAGTCAGATGAGTTGATTTCTTCAATCGATGGGCTTGCTAAGTTAGAAAAGAAGACTTTAGATGCAAGAATTCCTCAGTTAATAGAACCATTGACAAATTTGGCTTTAACTCCTAGTACAGCCGATGTGGTACTAGCTCAAGAAAACTACTGGAAGTTGCTAAGAAATATTGCTTCCATATCTGATTATTCAAAGGATATTTTCAAATTCTCTGAGAACTTGGCCAAGGGTTACATTGATTCGTTTAACAAGGAAAGTTTTATGTGGCTCTTAGGTTTACTCGACGAAATCTCTGCAGTTGGTGCTATTGGTGGTCAGTGGGAACATGAGTATGATTCTCTTGTTAAATCTGGTAAAGTTGCAAGTAAAGAAAATCCTCATCAAAGTATTGTAGATACATCTTTGCAGTCTATAAAGTTTACCGGTTCATTATTAGAATTAAGATCAGTGCTCACTACAGAGGAAACATATGCTCTAATCCAAGCTTTAGCTCACCAGTGTTTGAACCCCTGCTTTCAAATTAGATCTTATGCCCTAGGATCATTAGAGGATACTGTTTTAAAAATTAAAATCGATGAGGATATCACAGCTGAAGGGATTTTTGACCGCGGTTTATTCCCACTATTGAATGAAGATATTGAAAGGTTGGAAATTTTGTCACTAATTTCAAAAGTCTACATTCATTTTTATAAGCTGGACAAGGCTGACAATCAAATATTTTTGAAGATCTTGGATATATTCAATCAACACATAGATGATCCAAAGATCGAAGCAGAGATGCAAAATCTGATCAGGAGCAAGAAAGATCTAGAGAAACAAGAAGTAGGTTACACAGAAGAATCAACTATCGTTTCTAACAGTGAATCAACTGAAGAGAAAACCATAATATCTGAGGACGATACTGTACCTACTGAGCCCTCTGTACAAGATTCCGAGAAGGTTAATGATGTTGAAACCCGTACGAAAGAGGATAGCAGTATCAAAACTGTTAATGCTGATGAGATAGATTAGAGCGTCTAGATAGTAACACTTTATATATACAATGTAAGTATAGAATCAAATGATTAGTTCAATATTAACCATACTGTATAAAAAGTTTAGTCCTCGGCATTATCCACTACCTCTAGCAAAATGGATGCATTTTTCAAACCAGCGTCACTAATTGTTTCATCGATTTTGGCAAGTAAGTTTTCCCTTTGACTGGTTAAAGAAAAGAACTGACCATTTGCAACTTGTTCAAATGTAGCCTTTATTACCTCATATAAAGAAATAACCTTATCATCAACGTTAAACTTACGCACTGTTCTTTTACCATCACTCGTACGTATTTGTACACGAGTTACAGTTGCAGATGTTCCTTCAGGCTCTGGATGATCAACTGCTTGGATTTTTCTAATTTTCTCTTCGTCAGTCAGTTCTTTTGGCTCCTGCGGTATATCTTCATCAATCTCTATTGGATCATCCAACTTTCCAGAACTTAAAACTTGAACTTCATCTGTATTCTCCTCAGAACTCTTACCCAATGATTGATTAATTGCATATTCCAACTGTTGTTCTTCTGTAAGTGTACTTAAATCAACTTTTTTCTTGTGTTGAACTGTTGGATTTACTGAACCAGGATCTAAGGAGAATTGATGTAAGAATTCATGAACTTCATTAATCCACGGTGAAACTTCAGGGACTTTAGACCAAATTTTCAAACGCTCACCAGTTATTGGATCCAGTATCGCTATATGTGGATATTCATCAAATGTATAAAATTGTGAGTATTGCTCTCCACTTCTTGAATCTTTATGATATTGCAAGAATATGAAGCTTTCCTTGACAACATCTTTGACTGATCTACTCGACCAAAAATCACGGTTCAACACTTGACATTGAAACTCTGAAGTATCTTGAATGTTAATCAATAACCACTTTTTCAACTGTCTTGCTTTCCGTTTTGCTGTATCTAAATCTAATTTTTCTATCAAGTCAAAAGGTGGGCGGAAAATTTTGGCTAATCTTCTTTGACTATCAGTCAATCCATCGTTTCTTCTATCAATGTTAATGTTCCGCACTGGTTCACCGTCACTGTCTAATTCGACAATTCGACCATTATCTTGATCATCATTGCCACTTTCTTCATCATCATCCACATCAGGGATCTCATCATCATCATCGTCATCATCTGCCTGGTTGAATACCCCTCTTCTACCATTGCCAAAGATTTCATTACTATGCAGTTGCTCAGATCGTTGGTTTAATAAAGATCCAAATGCACCTCCTACACCACCAAATGTTCCAGGGAATACATTAAAATCATCGCCAATTAGCCTTTCATGAACGGCTTCATCTGGAGCTCGATATTCCGGTTGTGTTTGAGTATTTTGTTGGCTATAGGCTTCGTTTTGTAATCTTTCTGCCAATGCAGCATCGTCATCTGGATTTGCAGTTATTATTGGAGAATGAGAACCTGATTGTGTAGACTCTTGAACGTTACCACGTGAATTGGCACCAATTGAAGGACCATGTTCGAAGAATAAAGAGATTGCAGTTTCCAAATTACCACCTCCCATTTCTAAAAAATTTTCAGCAACTTGACCATCACTTGATCCTGTTATTGCAAGAAAGGTATCCACTTGTTCCGACATCTTGATTCTTTGAAAACACTTTCAATCACCTTCAATACAATCCGTCTAGGGTAAATATTTCGACAATCTGTACAAAGTTATATATAAAGGGTATCAGATCTAGGATGAGTTGGATTCACCAAATGTATATTTATAGATTTTACAGGTAATGTTTGAGCTAAATCTCTGTGGCAATTTTCGATTCTCCCAAAACAAAACATAAGGCTGTCAAAACAGTACGGGCAAATAATTTCTAAAAGAGCTCCTAACCATGAACCAAAACCTTGAACATAGGTACTAATTTTAATGGATCGTTTAGGTTATCGAGATTGATTGGCTTAGAATAGATGGGGAAAGGAAGGAAGGGTGTTTGAATGAGTATATATATATATATTATTCACGGTTTGATGAATGCTAACTCTTTTCACAGATTTTTTTCTGATCAATTTTTGAAAGAACCATGAGGTGGGAGATTCCGAACTTGGGTTTGTTCGATGAACGGACTGTAATGATTTTCAGTTGATGGGATGTCATGCTGCTGCTGCTGCTGTTGTTGTTGTGGTGAAGGCTGTGGTAGTTGTTGTCCACCACTCAAGTGTTGGAGATAAGGATCAGGCGAATGCTGTTGAATGGATGGCCATCTTTGTGGGAACTGTGGAGGGAGCATCTGTTGATGATGAGGGCCATGTACTCCTTGACCTTGTCCTGGGAAGAAAAACAGTTGAGGTTGATAGAATTGTGGGTTTTGCTGCTGTTGTTGTTGTTGTTGTTGTTGTTGTTGTTGTTGCTCTTGCTGTTGATTTCGATGTGACTGATGCTGATGCTGGTGCTGTTGTTGTGTTGCTGATGGGACTGGTGGTGTCTGTTCAGAGCGTGGTTGTGGTGGTGGGAGTGAAGCAGGGGGAAATGGATATTGGTTGTTATATGTATGATGAGGAGACAGTATACCATTTGGATCACGTTGTCCTATGTTATGTAAATTGTTCATAGTGGGTATTTGATCAACTGATACACCACCTTCAAGTTGAAAGTTAACCATATCTGTCAATGTCGGTTTACCAAAATGTTGTAATTTTTTAAGAGGTTGTTCTAAATATTTAAAATTGGCTTCTTCTTTAAAAATTTCAACTCCTGAAGGAATTTGATGTTTGATTATATTTAAATCATTGTTGACCTCAATTTTTGATGCACCTGATATCACTGGTGTTGATTTCAATTCGGCTCTGTTCAAGTTTGAATTCAATCTTTCATTTAACTGATTTGCCAAATGGGTAAAGTCTGCTTTAGTTCTTCTTTCACCAGTTTTTCTAGTGCCTAATCTATACCTTTTTTCATTAAGACTTGCCTTAGCATTCTTACTCAAATTATAATAATCATATTCTAAATTTCTTTGATCTTTAAATGCCCTAGAACGGAATTGTTTCTTTAGTTCAATTCTATCTTTTAAACTTTGTCTCCATACTAATTCAGCTTCTCTTTTAGTAGATTGTTCAATTAACATCGCTTCATAGTTATATTTATTCCTTAAAGATTTTAAAGAATGCTTGAACGGTTGTGATAGTTTTGCAAAAGTTTCTGGGAAAATTGGAATATTATCATGTAAAACAGGAGAACGTGGTCTTGTTGGTGGTGGTGAAGACACAGAAGGTGTGGATGTACCTTCGTTGTAAGAGGATGACAATACTCCTTGCTGCTGTTGATATTTCCTTCTTTTTTGAACCCTCGTGGAATGTAAGCTTTGAAGGGCAATCCCAAATTCATCATCTATGATTGGTAAATTATGATGAACAAAAGTCTCATGAGAGTTGAAATTTTTTTTAAGTTGAAGTTGAACTTCTTCAATTTTTTTAATATAAGCTTCAACTCTTGATATTCTTGATTCTGAGAATTCTTTAGCTAAAAGTTTATAATCAAGATGAAGTTTTCTTTGTAATGTTTCAATATCAGAAACGTCACTAAGTTCGTCAAGATGGGTTAAAATCTCATTTACTTCATTGGAACCAAGGGAAGAATAATGTGTTGAAGGCGAAGTAGAAGGTTCTTGTTTAATTGTTCTACTTCGTGTATATGGATTAGTCACATCGTCTGAATTTGAGTCTTTAACACTATGCCCATTCTCCGTTTTCCTGTCTAAATCTTTCCGACTTGGCTTGTCATAGAACTGTTCTATGGTAAATTTGGGTGTTTCTGAAGCAGTGGATGTAGTTTTGGGTTGACCATGTCTTGGTTCAACTTTGATAGCGTCACTTCCCATTGTTATTTGAATAATTTACCAAAACTTTTTGTGTCTTTTCAAGTGGTTAAGTATCAATTTGTTAACGTTTATGTACGTTAATGGATTGATTGTAAAATTGCGCCTTTTTTTTTTTTAATTGACCAGATTTTCAATATGAATTTATTTGTCCGCTTCTTTCGCCAAAGGACTTTAAATTACCGAGTAAAATTGAATGAAATACAAGACACAGATTTATGATCACTTGTTGATTGAAATTTATTCTGTATCAAATGTGTATGTATTCTTGTTCAGGATGATATAAAGCTAAATTTTTGTTAGTGAAAATCTGATAGAATTGTTTTTAAAGAATTTTCTGTTTGTAGCTTTTTATGTATGAAAGGAAGAACAATTAAAACGTATATGCATCATTAATCAACCTCTCCCACCAACAAACACCACCCCAAAAACAAGAGAGTTAATTGAAAATTAATACACTTACACTTTACGGACTTGTTGTTATGATTGAAAATCTATCTAATTTTGTAATGAAGTTTATATTCCAATATATAACAAGATTTGGAAGGAGTATGCAAGGAACTAACGGGCGAAAGAAAAGGTTAACCTTTCACAATAAAAATCACCTTTTACGATTTCTGTACTATATAAAATTTTAACCGAAAACTGAACTAAAGACCCAATTATTGTTACGTAAAAGGATTTATATCATTGAGAGTAGCCGGAATTAATCTATAATCTTTTAAACTGAAAAAGACAAAGATTTTAGTACCATTTTTGTTTATATTTAACGTAAAAAAATAACCTTCTTTCAGTTCTCTTTCCCGATTTAATTTTTTTCGCAATTTTGGCATAAAACGATTGAGAAAAAAAAAAACTATAGAAGAAAAAAATTTGAGATGAGTTTTTAATGCCTTTGTCTTTAGCTTTGAATGGATTAAACGTCTTAGTTATACACTAAATATCTTTCTACTAGACATACATATTGGACATACACCCAATGGAGAACTCAGGCACCATCAAGCAATTTCTTAAATCACTAGACCATTCTATCGATGAATTAAACCCACTCATACAGAATTTAGTTGGTGAATCCTTTGAAGATAAAATAAATAGTTCTAAAACTCCACTGGATACTTTAAAACTATCAAATGGATATTCCTACCTTTTAACTTCTCTATGCTTTGCATATTTGAAATCTCAAGGTATAGATACGAATAAACATCCAATAATGCAAGATTTATCAAGAGTTAAAGCCTATATGAAAAGATCATCAGATGCACAAAACGTTAAACCTCAAAATTCTCAAATTGATTCAGCTTCTGCTAAAAGATTTATTAATGCTGCTTTAAACAATGGAATTGGTAATTCAACAGTTATTAGAGGCACTCCTGAACCTGCAATAAGTTCTATTTCATTCCAAGGTAAACACACCAAATTTACAACTAAAGAAGAAGAGAGCGATTCAGATTCAAGACAAGAGATTGTAGATTCCAAATCTTTAAGTAAAGATATTGGTGATAAGATAAGGACAAAATTAAAGGCTAAAAAACTCACCGATAAAGCATCAAAGAGTTCTGGGAAAATAACCAAAAATTCTAAAAACAAGACAAAATAGATGCTTTTTTATACAGTCCATTAAATTAAATCAGAAACGATACTTGTAGCTTTTCATTAAATTAGAACCTCAAATAGCAATAGCTTAATAGCCATTTAGTCACCCGGGTAACTGTAATAATATACCCTCCTTGGCTCAAAACGGATTTTTGTTGATTATATAAAAATCTCCAAATGTGGGAAAATTGTATAAAACTAACAAAAATAAATGAAAAACAAGCGAGGTTAAAAAAGCAGTTGTTTTTATTATTGGGAAATTTTTAATAAAGCATTAAAACATCAATAATACTCAAATCTAACTTGTATCCAAATTCAATTGAGTGAACCAACTCAAACATTTTCTGGGCCAAATCATTGATATATCGTTTATTTTCCCACTATTTTCTTTTTTTTTCACTATATCTTGCAACCCACCCCCCACTCCGTATTATCTTGATATTCAATCCAGCTTGATTGCTAAGGACATTTTTATTCATAAACTGTTCCTCCTCCCCCCATGTTTGCTTACGTTAAACAGCTTGTTAAGAGAAATCGCAGAAAGGTGTTCATTGGATCAAGTGCTTTAGCTGCTCTCTATTTTGGTATTGGGTATCTTCATACCAAATTTGTTGAATACCAGTTGAAACTAACAGAAGAGCGATTTTCAAGAGAACAAATACGTAGAAGATTCGAACAAACTCAAAAGGATGTTTTGTATACGGTATATGCATTGATTCCTGTACTTTCTGGTCCTATATTCGAGTCATTACCTGTGGAATCCATAACACAGTCTTTACAAGCTAGAAGACTGGAAAAGAAGGGAATATTAGGTTCATCAACTTTAAGTGATGATATCTCAAGTACAACAACCGAATCTGTGATACAAGGAACTCAAGAGCCAAATGAACGGAAATCTAAAAATGAGTTATGGTCTGATTTGAAAAGTCAAAGTTTAACAAGATTGTTAACTTTAATATATTCAAATGCTCTATTAATCATATTTACAAGATTACAGTTAAACATCTTGGCAAGAAGAGAATACTTGGAAGATGCTTTGAAACTTGCAGCTTCTAAACATGGCTTCCAATCGAAAATTGATTTGATAGATAACACCAATGCTCAATCTTCAGTTGAAAATCAACAGAATTACATCAACGAACAGGCTTATCTATCCTTCAGTTGGTGGTTGTTAAATCGTGGTTGGTTACAGATTAAAGAACGAGTTAAATCTGCAGTGGATGAAGTCTTTGAAGAGATCAATCCAAGAGTTGAACTATCCTTAGATGATTTTGCCATACTATTAAACAAAACTCAAACTTTAATTGAAAGAGTAGATGAAACTGGTGATAATTTTTTAACATCTGTGTTATTACCACCACAAAATTTAGAAACTTTTGTTATACAACAAATACTTGATGAAGAAAATTTACAAATCTTACATAAGGATAATTCAAGTTTAAGATTACTATTGGATGAAACTTCAAATTATATAAATTCATCATCAAGTTTAATTGTACTATCATCTTTGATAAACGTTGGAATCTCCACATTTTTGAACTATATTGCCCTTTCTCTATCATCAAGAGATTCTGAACAAATACCACCTAATGAAATCAAAGTTAAATTAGCTGTACTACTAGCTAATACAACAAAAGCTGCAAATGATTTTAAAAGTTCTTCAAATGGTAATGAATATATCAATAACATGGATAAAGTCCCTGAATTAGATGAGTTGAGTGCTAGTGTCTATTCTAACTTTGAAATATAATAACATCAAATTTACGTGCCAAATGAACCTATAAATTATCCATCACCTTTGTCAAAACGTAGTTATCTCTTTAGACAGTGCTTCTAACTATATTCTCCCTTTCCATTTTTTGTATTCCGCGAAGACGTTTGATACTCTTCCACAATGCGCGCCCGCACCACCACAATGTATTTGATCATTAATTATATGGCGAAATTTAGAGAAGCACAAAGTCCAAGTTGATGTTGGTGATAACATCTATTTCAACGTTGGGTAGAGATCAAAACATACAATAATTGTAAGTGTCATTTGGTATACGATTAGAGTTAATTGATATTAGAATTAATAAACTGGTGTTCATATGGTGTTTTTTCTTCTTGCTTCCTCCTTAGATTGTTTTATTATAGGGCTGGATCAAATTGAGAAGTTACTTTGTCTTGAGATAATTTAAAAAAATAGCTCTATCTGTCATCACTGGTCTCTGTCTTAGTCAAGCATATATATATATATATATATATATATAGTTGTTTGCCACATCAATTAATTCCAATCTCATTAATTTCTAGCTCTAGTTACTTGCTCACATTTTACTAACATCAAGATTAACTAGAAAACTCTTGAAATAAAAACAATGACTGATAAAATTATCATAACCTCATCAGATGGTGAATCATTCACTGTGGAAAAGAAAATAGCTGAAAGATCTGTTCTTATCAAGAATATGGTTGGTGATTTAGCTAATGATGATGATGAAGAATTTCAAGTACCTGTTCCAAATGTTCGTGCATCTGTATTGAAAAAAGTTTTAGAATGGGCTGCCCATCATAAAGATACAAGTTTCCCAGATGATGAGGATGAAGATTCAAGAAAATCTGCTCCAGTTGACGAGTGGGATAAAGAATTCCTAAAAGTTGATCAAGAAATGCTTTATGAAATAATTTTGGCTGCTAATTATTTAAATATCAGACCATTACTTGATGCTGGTTGTAAAGTTGTTGCTGAAATGATTAGAGGTAAATCACCAGAAGAAATTCGTCGTACTTTTAACATTGTTAATGATTTTTCTCCAGAAGAAGAAGCTGCAATTAAAAGAGAAAACGAATGGGCTGAAGATCGTTAAAATATAACTCATATTATCATTTTTTTTCTCAGTTGTTGTTATGAGTATTTACCTGTTGTTTATGATGCCCATTTTTTTATATAATGAAACTTTGCTAGTATATCAGTTGTATTCTGAGCTCGTAGTAAGAGATATATATACACGTTATATCATAAATGTGGTACAGGTCTTCATAAGAGCAACGTTTACAATGTAGATGGGATTATACAACAATAGTGGTTTCATTAGCAAAAGTAGAGACAACAAGGTGAAATTAGGAGCCGAAAGTAATGGTAACTTTGATCTCTTGACAATCTGCTAGACCATCCCTTTCCAACTGATCATAGACTGTTTTCATGGCAATTGTACAAATTTCCAAGTTCTCTTGCGCCATATGAGTACGTTTTAAATCATATTCTCTTTTCCAATTTACAATCTCCTCAACCAAAACACTCAATACCCAAGACACGCTAAACCACGATAGTGATAATGCAAGGAAAAAATCGTGTTGCCATAGATGGGTAGAGGTGATATTAAGCCAGTCAGGATTAAGTCGATTGGCTAAAATTGCTGTAATTAACCATTTTCCAGTAATCCAAAAACTCTTTTGTCCAGTTAATAAAAATTTTGAAATTTCTCCAGCTATTTCACCAAACATTCCAAAGAATGATAGACTAATGATACCAATGGTGGAATATAACACTAATGATGGACACCAAGTCATGAAAGAAAGAAGTATACGAAAATCCAAACCTGAATGTGATGAAATCATTGCTGGTAAGACACCAAGCATGATATATCTATGCTGCTGGTGAGCAGTTGCACCATCATATAGGTCATTAAGGTAGTCAGCAATAAAGACATAGACTGATATTTTCATAAATTCTAACCCAATAATCCTTTTCAGAGTTCTTTTAACTCTGTTAAACCATGTCACGTTAATTGGTGGAAATAGTATTAATCCTAAAACTGAATGATTGATTTCCCAAATTAGGTGTACTAACAAAATCTTCCTAAATGGTAGTATTAGAAACATCTTTGTCATTAATAATTGTAAAATTTGAATTCCCATCACACGATAATCATCATGTTGAAAGATTGGCTTGGACGAAGTGAATCCAAAGCGGTTAAAGCAGATTCTTATAATTGGAATTAGAATAAAGGGGATTAGCTTGAGTAAGATCTTATCAATAAAGTGCCTATTATTATCAAAAATAACCTCATCATCGCTATTCAAGATTTTTTCAACTTGTGAAGCATTTTCATCTCTAAGTAAGTAGTGATTAACCAAAACACAGTAATAACCAGGATTTTCCACTTTAATGGTACTAAATGCACTGTCATTAGACAATCTGGTCAACAACAACACTTTTGGATTTACTTCAATGATTTCTCCATCTTTTGTCAAACATTGAGGTAGGTCGGTTTGATCTTGATGAATACAACTAACCTTTTTCTCAGAAAACAACTCTTTAACATTTTCAGAGTAGTTTGAAAACCTATAGGCAATTATATCAGTTGGACCGCCTAATTCATTGTCAAGTTTAACATCAATCACATCATTTGAAAGTCCACATTGATGAGTGGAACTAACCAAAATATGTTCAGATTGAACTAGAGAAATAATAGCAGCTAAAATAATCAATAACCTCATCTTACTCCAAAGCTTCAGTGGTTAATGATTCGATGACTTTTGAATCACATCTAGATCAACAATATAAATAAATTGTTCATTTAATAGTTTAATAAATACACTAGCCGCCCACAATTTATTTCAAATTTCCCCATTATCAAGATCTTTACTAAAAAAAAAAAAATGTGTCTGTAATAGTATGAGGACTGATATCTTGCCATGACTAGATAGTATGAGATCAGAGATCTTCACCAGATCTACTAAGATCATCACACCTAAATCCTTGTCATGTCGGACTACTACATAGTCAGAAGATATCGATGATCCTACAAGAACAAGCCACACTATTCTACGAAGAAACCATCTACTATAAAAGGAAGTGATTCCTT